>RJVU01017965.1:2560208-2630792 GCA_003731715.1 Anabarilius grahami
GTTAAAACAGTCAGTCATTTGGTTGCTGTTGATCTGATGAGCTTCAACACGGTAAGACAAACACATTCATACTTCAATAAAAACTGATGATTATTTCTATAGATGAAGCTCATATAACACATGATTCCTGACATGAGAAATATCTTCTGTACATCTAATGATCAGTTCATTTACACACACTGATGTTGAGCATTAATAATCTTCAGATGTGCAAAGATCTTACTAACACTAAGAGCTGTTTAGAGTGATGAACACACACTGTTTATGAGTATATGAGTGATGATTTATGCTGTATTATAGATATATTTGATGCTGATGTTGGTCAGAATGGCTCCTGCTCTTCCTCTGATCTTTCTGCTCATGATTCATGGTGAGTCTCTGTTTCATTCACATTAGAAACACTGTTGTTTTTTTTATTTATTAAATTTTATTTTTAAAGATCCCATAATGAGTGACTAATGAGCAGTTTTTGAGCTTTTTTTGATGTGTTTGCTTTTGAAACAGGAAGATTGGGTGCGACACATCAATGGACTTGTCTATTTTATAAATATCAAATATCAGTTTTGCCACAGTCTTGAACATGATTTGTTTAGTCAGTGTCAGGTGGTTTAAGGGAGAGATGTGTTCACTGTTCCAAGCATTTGATTGGACAGAAAACTGTGCATCACCACATCATGAATATTGGCCTATTTTCTCAGATGTGAATGTATTTACACTTATGGAACAAAAATATATGGGAAAGTATAATGCAATATATAACATAATACATTTCCATATATGGGAAACTAGTGCTTATATTTTTTAGTATATGCGTTGATCATATGGCTATATATTGATACATAAAATATTTTGAAATGAAGACAAAAATAGCATTACATGTAATTTTCATAAAGTTTTATACTCTATTGTGTACATATATCACACATACATGTTCCCATATAAATGTGAATGTATGGACACACATATACACACATTCACAGAATGAATTACAACAGACTTCTAGTTCCCAGCATGCTTTGCTTCTGTAGTTTTAAGAGTTTTTTTTAGGTAAGAATGTAGTTGTTCAGATCTCAGATATGTGATTTATACACATGTAAACATAGCGCCTATTAGACAATTTGTTTAGACGCTTTCGGAGATGTGATCTACAGGCCATTAGTGGCCATTCTATATACAGCCTTAGATGAAATCAACTGAAAACACATTAAATTTCCCTTTTTACAAACAAAACAGACTTTATTTATGTAGTTTGTCTACATTTCTTTTTGAGAATTAACAGGTTTAGATGTTGATGTTTTATTGAACATGTTTGGACACCATCTCTTGGTTTTTATGTGAGATTGTGGCATTTGTAACAGTGTTTACAGAAACACATAATTTATTATAAAGGAGACCGTAAACTAAAACAATCAGGTGAAGTGGTTTGCAACTTTAGAGGACACAGCCTCCAAAATGGGAAGAAGCAAATGAATTGTTGCCAACGGCATAATCACCTGACCTGTGACTTGATGATATCCTGCTCCCCCATTACTGCTAGGTATTCATATTCCTGAATTAATGTAACAGATGATCTCAATTCAGTTGAGGAATATGTTTTAGGTTGGGGGTGCTGTTATTGTTATTATTATTATTATTATTCACAATAAATAAATAAATAAATAAATAAATAAATAAATAAATAAATAAATAAATAAATAAATAAATAAATAAATAAATAAATATTTATTGAGTCTTTGAAACATGTCAAAACTCCACAAAGCACAACAGGCGTATCAGTGAGAAACCTCATTTAAACAGTATACATTTGACTGCATATCTTATTTTTGACATTATTGATACTGCTTGCAATCATAATGCAGCAGACCGGTCTATATGGGACATGAATTAAGCCTTTAAAAAAGAATTATTGGGCTGTTTACCCAGTCATATACAATAAAAGAGCCTGTGCAGTGACAGGAAATGGAACACACTGAGAAAACTTAGTCGGCTGACGAACAAAAACTGCCAGACGGCCGACCGTTGGCTTGGTGTGTTCCTGCCTTAACACTTTTTAATTGCCCACTTAAAGTGTTTATTACAAATAAATTACTAAATGCTAAAAATGAATACAAATTTAAATGAACAATAATTGCAGCACCCCTATTTCCCATGCCCCTGTTCTTGTGTTTATGAGAAAGTGACTGACATGTTGTGATCTCTGTGCTAAAGAGATTAATGTGAATCTGCATGCTTTAAGGAAATTGTCATTGAAAAACCTAAGCTCTTTTATTTTACAAGATAAACTTGGAACACTGTCACTTGAATGATATGTAGATTCATGGAAAATTAACTAAGATACAGTTATGTTCCCTTCCCATCCCGTCCGAGTAATGGCCATAGCAAAGAGATGTTTTGGGCTATTTTAAGTCAGACATAGTAATTTTTAAACAATAGTTGGGTTAAATAAAACTGTCCAACACGTTGGGCAAACATTTACAGTCCATTTTCAACCCAACTTAGGTTGTTTTTTTAACCCAGCATTTGTTAGTGTGTAGTTAGAATAATTTTGTGTTGAACAATCATATTGTGTTTAACATATTAACATTCCTGAATGTGACATGACAACTGAATTGACTTGCGCTTAATGGGGACATCGGATGGAATTTTCCATTTTTTTTTTCTTTTTAATCTTTTTATTTTATTTATTTATTTATTGCATTTAGTTAGGTTTCTGGCGTTTATGCCAGCTAAGGAAAGCTGATAAGAAAACAAGCAGCCAGTTTGCCATGAGCTGTCTGAGTCTGAAACTGTGTCATCCAGCGAGCTGTTTCAATTTGCAGCCGGTTTCTACGTAGATAGCTTGCTATTTAAATAAGACCACCCACGACTGCTGGTACTGGTGAACACCACTACTGACAGCTTCTGGCATTTTCAGAGCATGAGATTGTCCTGTTTGTTTGTTGCATGAGCTCTTGGAGCTCCGCCCTCTTCTGGAAAGGGGGCTGGGAGCAGGAGCTCATTTGCATTTAAAGGGACACACACAAAGATGGCATGTTTTTGCTCACCCCCAAAAGTGGCAATTTTAACATGCTATAAAATATTACCTGTGGGGTATTTTGGGGCTAAAACCTCGCATACACACTCTGGGGACATCAGAGACTTATCTTACATCTTGTAAAAAGGGGCATCCGATGTCTCTTTTAAGTAACATCATGCTTTGTTTTTCGGATTTGAGAGAACCCAAAAGAAAAGAGGCAGCAGTAATGAACTGCTGGAACACTTATCATTACAATGACATCACACTTCTGAAACTAAATATATTTTCAAAGGCTGTAGTAATTTTTGAATAATAAGCTTTTGTATCATTATCTCATTTATTGTGTTAAACTATTAAATAAAATAAAGCTGGTGTCATTTTTATTTTAAAAAATTGTTTTCCCCAAACCTTGAAATGGTCAGGAATCTGTTGACATACCATTGAAGTGTAGTTGAAATATTAAGGTTGTTTCAACAGTACTCAGTACATTAAATTCCAAAATTGTTTTACGTTGACGTTTCAGTTAGGCTATTTTTAGTGTTTTAACAAAAGTGATTTAGAATCACCGTCAAACTGTATCATTGATCAAACAATATTCCAATGATTTCTTTGGTTTTCAATGTTGATTCAACAACATAGTGTAATGTTGATTCAATGAAATTTTCATAGATTTTTAGTTGAAAACTCACTATTGTTTCAACATTAATTGTGGATGCAAATATGATATTGAACCAACACCACTTTATAACATTAATTCAACGCAATTAACATTGACATATCAACATTAAATAAATTTTTTTTCAATGATTGCTTGCCGTCTGTATTCTTCGCTGTGATTTGCTAAAGTTTCTTTCTTCAACATCAAAAACTGATGAAGATACTGAGAACATTTATCACGCTTACTGGGATTCTGGCTTATGATATTTCCTGTATTAAGTTACTGTTTTCAAGAAGTAAAACATATTATCATGTTTCCAGAGTTTTCATGGCTCGTTGTAACTGATAAAACAACATTATCTTGATGAATTCTGTGTTTCAGGGGTTTCTAGTGCTGGTTTGGGTGTGAGTTACAGTCCTTCACACATCTGTGCACTAAAGAACTCATCAGTGATAATGAGCTGCACTTATACATACCCTACTGGACATCAGATCATGAGAGTGTTCTGGACAAAAACAAAAGATAAAAATGAAACAGAAGAGTTTCAAGATTTGTCCAATTACACTGAATACAGTCAGAGGCTTCAGTATCTGGGAGATAAACAGCAGAACTGCACCATCAGACTGAGTCATGTGACACTGAAGGATTCACACATGTACTATTTCAGATTCATCACTGATAAAGACAAATGGATTGGTACTCCAGGAGTGACTCTTACTGTCACAGGTGACTCTCATGAGGTTTCTCTCTTCTTCTGTGCATTATGTTGAATAATAATCAGTGTCTGAAAGCAGCACTAGATATAATGTGTGTGTTGTGTTCAGATCTTCAGGTGGAGTCTCCTGAGAGAGTGACAGAGGGAGATTCAGTCTGTCTGACATGTAAAAGCAGCTGCACTCTGACTGACAGAGCAACATTCATCTGGTACAGAAACTCACAGCTATTAACTGAGAGAAGAGACAGAAACAATGAACTCCTGCTGCAGTCAGTCAGAAGAGAGGATGCAGGCAGATATAGCTGTGCTGTACACGGACACAATCACATCTCTCCTGATGTTCAGCTCAATGTCATGTGTGAGTATACATTTAAGGGCTTAAAGTTGTCTTTATAACAGTTGCAGAGTTGACTATTTGGGGTCAATTCATTTTGTGGGAGCTCTTGTAATAACCAAATGAAAGTGTAAATCAGTCCTAGACACAGATCATGCATCTCTGGAACACAGCAGATCATTTTGAAAGATGAAAATGAAACAAGTCAAACTGATGATCTCTCAAATCTGCTCATTATTCAAAATGATCAAATTCATAATTTTCTGAAATTTATTGTGATTTTTCTAGACCCACCCAGAAATGTCTCAGTCTCCATCATTCAGTCTGGTCTGATTTGGGCATGGGATTCAGTGACTCTGATCTGCAGCAGTGATTCAAACCCTCCTGCTCTGAACTTCAGCTGGTTTAAGGAGAATGAAAGCTCAGCTGTTGGATCTGGACAGAGTTTCAGTGCACTACAGAGTGGACGCTTCTACTGTCAGGCTCACAATCAACATGGATCTCAGAGATCAGACGCTGTAACTGTCACAGGTGAAGCTTTTATTAACACACTCCTGTATCTTCACATCATTCATCAGTTTGGAGAGTTAATCATGATGATCTTCCTCTTTCAGTTCATCATGGTGCTGGTAGGAATGTGATTGTGATCGCAGCGACATCTGGAGGATTATTCTTCATCATCTTCATCATCATCATCATCTTGTTTATAATGTGAGATCAATATAAAACCGAGAGCGGTAGTATACATTTACTTTTGGTCTAATGTGGAAGAAAATGGTTGTGTTTGATTATTAGTAATCTTTAAAAAATAGTATTCAAATATTCTCTCAAATTAATAAATTTGTCCATTCTGTTAATGTCTGTGTTTATAACAGAAAGAAACGAAGGAGTGATAAAACTGAAGATCTCACAGTGAAAGAGGTAAATCATTCAGACACACGACTTTACAGAAGCAGAAAATCAATCGATCTGCTGTTATCTGTGTTTCAGACTGTAACTGAACAGACTGATGGGAAACTGACATTATCAAATTAATCAAGCAAAAATAATAAACTGATGTTTCTATATCTTTAGGTCAATGCATATCAAACTTTATGTGAATCACCCTCAGGTGGTGTGTCACATGACCCCAAAAAATGTAAAATATAAAGAAACTTTTTTTCCACTCTTTTCTATGGATAATTCTAATTTTGGATGTAATATATAAGATATATAGTTTTGTTGGTCTAATTGAATAATCATTAACATATATACATAAGAAGTGAGGAATGAACATGTCACTTCAAATATTCATTCTGTCCTTTCCTTCTTCTGTTAATAGTGTGAATCAGTGAAATATTTCTGAAATATTGATCTGAAAAGTTTGAGACAATCTGCTCTAGACTGAGAATCTACACTTCAGATCAAACTGATTTACATGTCTTAATTAATAATGACTTATTTTCTTGTCTTTCAGAATGATCTCTATTCTGACGCGTCACAGAGAGTTTCAGTCCACGACGAGCCTCTTTCTGAACCGGATTCAGCCAATGATGCTCCATATGCCAGTGTGAACCCAAAGAGATTCAGAGGAAAAACTGAATCCAGAGATACTGAGGAGATGCAGTACGTAACTGTCCAACATCCCAGAAAGAAAGAGACGAAGAGATCAGAGGAGAATGAAAAACAGTACGACAATATAAGAGTTCATCAGCCTGATGCTGCCGTGAGGTGAGAAAAACCAACTTAACCAGCAAAGATCATATAATTTCAGCTGCAACATCAATGCTGTTCCTTTGTTTGATTGTTCGTTTGTTTCCCTTTTTGTCTTTTTTTAGGCAATCAACTGTTCAAACTGTGGAACAGCCTTCAATGATCTACAGCAGCGTCAAATGAGTGTCAGAGTGTAAATGTTATATTATGTATTAATGTGAATGTTAAAGAGATTCCACATCATGTTTTCCTTTGTATTTTCTTACAACTACAGCTAATGCTTCAATAAACCTGAATAACCTCCATGCAGTTAACGACTGTATAGTTTTTACAGGACTGAAGAGGCCTCTAGTGGTTAATGTGTGAATTATTGTTCATGGATGTAAAATAAACATTTTAATTTTTTTTTTAAAGGGGTCATGATGATCTTTTGGCATATAAGTGGTCTTAGTATCAGTATTACATCCTTCAAGTTCCATAACTTAAAACATCCTTATCATCAATAAAAAAAATAAATTAAAAAAACACATTTATATAATGAAGCTGTAGAAAAGCTTCGTTTTGGAGGTGTCATGTGTGACGTCACAGGGGCACAATAATTTGTATACAACTGCCTCTGGAGCAAGACAACCACGCCTACTTTTATATCATCACATCATTGTCCCCGCCCACTGGTGTTCAGTCGATGAGCAGCGAGTGGATCTAATGTAGGCCTAGTTGTTTAAGATTAGATTATAATTATAAGATTGCGATGCCAAGCAGACATTGTGTTGCTCCTGGCTGTGAAAAACAAAACAAAAAAAAATCTTTGCATAAGCTGCCGAAGGATCCTGATGTCAGAGAAAAATGGATTCAGCTTATTTTTAAGATTCAAGATTCAAGAGTTTTATTTGTCACATGCACAATTATATAGAGCATATATAACCAGCAGTGAAATGAGAGTCAGGTCCGCTCCATGGACAGTGCAATTATTAAAGAATACAACACAGATGAGAATATACATAACTATAGCTATGAAGGAATTAAATAAAAGTAAACAATAAAAATATAAGAATAAAATATTTAAAAAAAAGAGAGATACTGTAGAATTAAATATAGAATGGAAAATAATGTGCATGAGAGTAAACTGTAGTCTTAAATATTAAGATACACAGGGATGTGCAAGAGGCAATGTGCATATGTGCATTATACTGTAGTCTTAAATATTAAGATACACAGGAATGTACAAGAGGCAAAAGTGCAAACAGGTTAACACTTTCAGTATGTCAATGTGAGGTAGTGAATTATGAATTATCTTACTGATAAAGTGCATATTAAGTGAAGACATGAAGAAGTTAAGAGGCAGGTTTTGAGTTCAGGAGCCTGATGGCCTGGGGAAAGAAACTCCTCCTAAGTCTCTCGGTTTTTGCCATCAGACTACGGAAGCGCTTACCAGATGGCAGCAAGGTGAAAAGATGATTACTGGGGTGGATGGAGTCCTTGATGATTTTAACAGCTCTGCTTTTGCAGCGTTTGAGGTAGATGTTTTAACGACCATCCTGTCATTTCAGTGCTGACTTATTTGTACTTTACATTTTACCAGCGACTGTTCTGAGAAAAAGTTGCAATACAATACTGGATTTTCCCAAATACTTTTGCTTAAAGATCAGGAATCAGCTGTTCTGGAATCAGCAAGGACCCCACAAACTGTAAGTTACGGATTTCATTTTTAAACTGATAATGACAGTTAAATTTAAAATGAACAATCCTAGTATTTTTGGTGTAGGCTGAGTGTAGCAAGCGTATAGGCTACGAGTAGCCTGATGTGCACCTCTTCAAAAATGTAACAACGCGTCAATTCTACATGGACTGAAAGCGCTGTGATTGGTCTGCTAGAACCCCTTCCTCCTGTCAAAAAACTGGTGCTTAGCAAGCGGAAAAAGAGCGAACATTTTTCCATAGAAATGAAAAGACGCTGTTTCAGGGGACAGAAAACAGATGCATATCCTACAGCTCAGAGGCTCTGGCATAGTTCAAACAACATTACATTTGGCAAGTTGAACATACTTAATATTCTACGTAAATACAACTTAACTGAGTCAGAGCAAAAAGTAAAAAGATACCTCAAACAGTTGAGTTGAGTGAATGCATTTTTATAATTTTTTGTACAGTGATATATACAGTCAAACCAAAATGTAATCAGACACCTTGAACATTTCATTCATTCATTCAGTTTATTCACTGTAGTTTAAAAACAATGGTGATAAATATGACAAGATCTCAGAGTTAAACTGTGTCAGAATATAAAATCTTAATTATGTCAGATAACACTTCAGCAAAACATGGTCAGGTCAAAGTGTCGGAATAATTTTTTCTTCCAATTTTTTTTTCAGGTTTACTGGTCCACTGTATGAAGATCATTTTTGGTTTGACTGTATATATATATATATATATAATATAATTATGGGCATTCTAAATAAATAAACACACAGAAAGAAACAACATCATCTTAAGCTCAGTTGCTTCATGCTCCAAAAAAAATAAATAAAAAAATAAACTCAGTCCTCAATGTGTCCTACAAATTAATTAATTAATTTATTTATTTTTTTGCTACTGAAGCCTGTGGGTTTGTCATCCTGACCTTGGTTGCCAGTAGAGATGTTGACGTCATCTTGTCACAGTAATTTCAATAAATGTGTGAAGTCTACATTAGTGAAAACCCAACAGTTGTTTGGTGAAAAGTGTAAAGAGTTTTGGGTAACACTTTATTTTAGGGTCTTTTAACTAGTTACTTATTAGCAGGCATTTTACTAGAATATTGATATTTATTAGTACTTATTAAGTAGATATTAATACCTTATTATGTATGACTTAACAACTACTAACTATAAATAAGCAGTAAATTAGGAGTTTACTGATGGAAAAGTCATAGTTAATAGTTTATATGTGTTCCCTATACTAAAGTGTTACTTAGTTTTGCATAGCATACGTCTATTCTAAATTATGGGGAACACGGGGAAGAGGTACACTTATTTCAGGAAATAACCTTTAGAAAACCAGAACAGAGAACAAAGATCCATGACTTCATCAGGGAAATATCATGTCCACCTATTTAAATTTGTCCCTTCAAGCGATCCTTTTTACAGTAACCACACTGTAGTTACCTTGTATGTTACATGTGCATACACTAATTGAATTAACAGTAAAAAAAGTTTTGCATGCTGTATTGTCAGGATAAATAATCATTGTATTGATGCATTTGATGTTATTATTAATTCCAATACAGTGTAGCAATATTAATAGGCTATATAGTTATTTTCATCTGTGAATACACATTCTCAGAACCCCCTCAGGGAAAACCAGCCCCATGCAATCACTCTGATGTCACAATCCATTTTAAACAAACTTATAATTTAGGACTTGCTGTATGTCTCCCATCTTGAACCAAACAGCTGAATGCATACGTTTGCGTACATCCCCTTTGTCTCCAATTGTATGACCCCCTTGCAGAATTTAAACAAATAAAAAAGATAAAAGATCACTTTTTTCCCTTCTTTTTTATCAACCACCATTAAAATACATTTACATGTTTTCCACAAAACAATACAATGGACACTTCAGAACGACATTGTGCCTATATCTGTCATGTCAGTTCTCAATTATGGACTTATTCTAACACTATCTGCTATATGCTTCATTAAACATTGCGACAGACATTTATCATGCAGTTTAGCACTTTAAATATGACGATTTGTATTAACTAAAGTAACACTTTATAATAACTCACACTATGAATCATTAGTTAAGCATTAGTAAATACACTCTAAAAAATGCTGGGTTAAAAACAACCCAAGTTGGGTTGAAAATGGACAAACCCAGCGATTGGGTTGTTTTGACCCAGCAGTTGGGTTAAATGTTTGCCCAACCTGCTGGGTAGTTTTATTTAACCCAACAATTGTTTACAAATTACTGTATGTCTGGCTTAAAATGAACCCAAAATAGGTTGGACGTTAAAAATCAGACTCATAATTACTAGAGGAAACAATAATAATCAAAAAGATGAGCATTTATTAATAAGCAATTTAATAAATGTTTATTGTTTAAATATTATTCAAAAAAGTATTAATAAATGTTTGTTTATTAAACATATTAATAAATGTTAATTTCCAACATATTTTGGGTTCATTTTAAGCAAGAAATACAGTAATTTTTAAACAATATTTGGGTTAAATAAAACTACCCAGCAGGTTGGGCAAACATTTAACCCAGCCGCTGGGTTAAAACAACCCAATCGCTGGGTTTGTCCATTTTCAACCCAACTTGGGTTGTTTTTAACCCAGCATTTTTTAGAGTGTAGTTAATTCATCATTTATAAAACATTAATAGACATTAATAAGCAGTTTATAAATACAACTGTAAATGCTTTGTTCATGATTGATAAGCATATCTATAATGTGTTTAATAATTGTATTGTCATACTTTATTAATAATCAATTTATCATTTCTAAATTAAGTATTACATTATTCACAAACCAGTTAGTTTTCAGTGGTTTATAAGATCATTTAGAAAGTGTAAGTAAATGATTAATAAACTATTTAAATGTATATTTATACATCCTATTATTTAGACATACAGTAATAGTTACTCAGTGTGTTAATAAATGCTTTATTAACACATTCCTACTGTAATTCATGATTAATTCAGGTAGTTATAAAACATTTAGTAGTTGTCAGTTAACTATTTTTGTGAGCTCATCTAAAGTGATGACTATGTATGCCTCGTAAAGCTTTTATAATTGAGGTTTAAAGGCTCAGTGATCTTAACAAACAACACAGTGATAAAAAGGCATTTATTAACACACTGAGTTAGTATTACTTTGTCTAAGTAATATGTATAAATGTACATTTAAACAGTTTATTAATAATTTACTTACACTTTCTAAATGATCTTTTTAACCACAGACAACTCCTAAATAACTGGTTTATAAATGTAATACTTCATTTAGAAATGATAAACTGATCATTAATAAAGTATACAAAAATTACTAAATACATAAAAATGCTTATAAATCAAGAATAAAGCATTTACAGCTGTACTGCTTATTAATGTCTGTTAATATGGGGACAATGCTTTATAAATAATGAATCAACTATTTACTAATGCTTAATGATTCATAGTGTGAGTTATTAATACCTTCATATTTATATATTGCACTTGGTTGTATTTATAGCACAGACTTATTTAGACAATCATCTGGATAAACTAAGATTATGTTACTGATATAACATCAAGGGAACACTTTCAGTTTCTCTTCTCACTCGAACAACGAGCTTTAAACAATTCCTGGTTACCGAGGATGGGACAGGTATATGACATATTGCCTTTCCCCTGTTTTACTAGCTCGCGCTTTGCGACATAGGCTATGTCTAATGGGCATCTTTAATTCTTGAGCAAGATATTAATTATTTAGTGTGCCGTCCTGTGCTAGAACTAGTTGTTTCTTAATGCTCGTTATGGCTGTTATTAGCAGGAGGAAGAAGCGCAACATTCTCTTGTCGCGCACGATCTGCGCGCGCTCTGGTCTAGCGCTCGTCCACAGTTGCGTTAGCTCGAGTACATTGGCTAAATAATCTCGAGACTGAGCGGCAGGCGTATTAAGTTTTTAAATGAAATACTCCACATTTGATCATTTGAAGGAGCCAAAAATAATAGTAGTAATAAAAAAAATCGCAGGAATTGTCATTTAAATCTTTCTAATCAGCTAAAATGATGACCTACTTTTTTAAAGCAAAGTGACGCGCGTGGTTCCCTGTATTGAAGAGAGCAGCTTCACGCGCAGCAAGAGGCAGACCGAGCAGGGTAATACTTTCACACACTACTCACATATAACTATGAAAGAAACAAAATAATAATAATTAAGTCAAAAGTTTTTCAATTAATTTGACATTACATCATTATGTTACTAGACATAACATGAAATGCTATCTTGCTTTTCCCACATTACACTTAAGAGTTTTGTAAATGTTGTTGTTGTTAATTCTTACTTTTTATTTAAAAATAAAACAATGTAAGCCTCTCTGAGCTAACTTTACAGTTCCTTTATTACTGACTCTTTTTCGTTGTAACCAGCTGACAGGGAATGTTCTCATAGCTTACATTCTGGCAAAGTTCTCTCAAAGTTATGAACAAACATTTTTCAAATATCATTAATGGAATGTTTGTTCAATGTTATTAATAATGTTTAATAATGTTCTCAAAGGTTATGTTATTTAAACATGTTATCTAACGTTGTGAGAAAATGTTCTTCATCATTTAAACATTAGAATGGCAACTAACAAACAAATGAATATGTTGTTTGCTCTTTTAAAATAACATCTTTGGAACGTGGGAAAGTTTTGTAGCCTGCATGTCCCAAATTTATTGTTCCTAACTTTTCTTTTTAATTTACATAAAGGTTATGTAAATGTTATGTAACACTTTCAAAACAATATTCATGAAATCACCAGATATTGTTATTAGTATTTGATGAATGTTCTCATAATGTTGGCAGAAAACATTCTTTGAACAACATTCCTCGAACAAAAAAACATGTTCTAAACAGGAGGTTAATAAAAAAGTGTGTTTTATACTGTCACAGACATGAACAATCAGCTTATGAAACACAACAA
Organism: Anabarilius grahami; assembly: GCA_003731715.1. Taxonomy (NCBI): domain Eukaryota; kingdom Metazoa; phylum Chordata; class Actinopteri; order Cypriniformes; family Xenocyprididae; genus Anabarilius; species Anabarilius grahami. Next base: position 2,573,272 of record RJVU01017965.1, read on the forward strand.
TGGTGACATGATTGATGTCAGTATGCAAAACACAGTAATGACTCCCAGCATGCAATGCAGCATGAATATGTCATGCAGCTGGATTCTTTTATATTTATATAGGCAAGGCAACTTTTTTTTTTTTTCTTCTTCTTAGATGTTTTGGACAATCTCACACAAATCACTTAGTGTTACAAGTGATCTTTATCACATAATTTGAGCTTATTACTTTCTTCAATAATGCTTCAATTCCACAAGTCAGTGAAAATACAGCAAAAGCAGTTGCTTAACCCTTAAAGTCCTAGAATATTTTTGGGGCACCTGACTCGCCTATAGATTTCTTTGTTTTTCGAACCCATTCTAGCAGTCAGCATCAAGTTCCATATTTCATTTTAAACAGAATTTGGAGTTTTAATCTAGCTCATTTAAAGTCCCAATTTTATATTTCTTTTATCAGAGAATGGATGAATTATCCAGAATTAAGAAAAATGGCAGCATTTGTTTTTTGTTTTTTACTGTGAACTCAATCAGAACCTCCTGAAGTTTGGATTTTTTTTCCTTTAAAAAGGTATATTTGGATGTTTTAGACTTCCAGATGAAATTTTGTCAACATGTAACAATCCCTAAGCAAGTTATGACCATTTATTACAACATTATTATAGGTGCTTTTCAGTGAAAAACTGGTGTTTTTTTTTATTTACTGACAATGTAAATGAATTCAAAAAAAGTTGAGAAAGTAAATAGAAACATTGCTATATGAAAGCGAAACGAAACTTTTGGCTACACCAGTTATCTCCGTCGAAATCAATTCTTCAATTCTTCGTGCCTCATCTGATGAGTACTGCTGTTTTATACTTGTTTTTGGCTTGTGTTATGCCAAAGTAATGCTTTGTCAGAGAGTGCTCTCATGCAAACCTGTTATCTTGTGTTTGTTATGTTGTTTTTTTCTTTGTGCTGTCTCGATCTTTAAGGGTTAAACAGTCACTTGACTGTCATTAATGCGTCAATGCAAGAGCTCAACTAAAGCAAACACTGGTCACCATAATGTTGACGTCAAACAAAACATTTCCATCAAATCATCAACATCTAAACCTCTGTGTTGCTCTTTTCTTTAGTGATTCTGCTTGTTAACAGCAGGTGTTCAAATGTTTGAAAGAAAGTTTCATGAACATGATGTTCTAATATAGATTAAAATGGCACTAATCAGAAGGCACTTGTCACAGACACGCCAGGCTCCAGCACCCTCCAATCACAGCGCACACCATCCCCAGAATACTAATCACCGTCACCTACACCTCATCAGCACGCTCATCACCAGCACTTATTAAGACACACTCACACACAGTTACCTGTATGCTTACCTCAAGGACTCCTCTTGCTACTTACCTGTACTCCGTGTACACAAACCCCTCTCCGCGTCTTCGATCTGGTGTGAAGTGTTGTCTGAAGTCATCAACTCCATTCAGCAAGTATCATTCTCCATTGTCACTCTGCAACCACAAAAGGACAGCGTCATTCTCCATATCAGCCATCAGTCACGAACTTGCATCTGTTCACTCACCTGTTGTCATCCTTATACTCTGCTTGTGTTCAATAAACTACCTGTTAACCTATCTTCTGTCTCCCGGCTGGTCCTATTGTAACAGAAGACCGGACCAAAACAGCAGAACACAAACATGAGTCAATCGGATCCCTTCCAGGATTTGGTGGATGCGTTTCGTCGTACTTTCAATGTGCAACCACCATCACACGCACCACCGCCAGATCCAGCTCCCACCATCACTTCTGCATCCACCGTCACCTCTCCCTCACTACCAGTGTACACCAGTCCCATGGCCAAACCGGCGCCCTTCTCTGGTTCGGCGGAGGACTGTAATGGTTTCCTCCTGCAAGTTTCCCTGACCCTGGAGATGCAACCGCACCTGTTCCCCACCGACCACTCAAAGGTAACGTTCATCATTTCACAACTTTCTGGCAGAGCTCTACAGTGGGCCGATTCCATCTGGTCGCAAAAAAATCCAGTAATGCAGACATATTCAGGCTTCGTTGAACACTTCCGGGAAGTGTTCGGAAAACCATCCTGGGATTCATCTATCGGTGAGAAACTGTATAATTTGAAACAAGGAAAGTTGTCTATTAACGAATATGCTCTGCAGTTCAGAACTCTCGCTGCCCGGAGCGGATGGAACGAACAAGCGCTGCTGACGTCATTCCGTCAAGGAATGGATCCTCGAGTGCGGTTGCATCTCGCTGCATACGAGGATACCATCGGGCTTGAACGCTTCATCGAGCTATCAATACGCTTCGCCACTCGTATGCAGTCATGTCTCGAAGAGCACCAGGGTCAGAGTCTTCACAACACCTTCCTCTGCCGGCCAGAATCCGTCAGCACCCCAGAACCAGCCCAAGAACCCATGCAAGTAGAATCATCACGGCTGACTCCAACTGAAAGACAGAGAAGGCTCACCAGAATTTATGTCTCTATTGCGGATTACCAGGACATGTACTCTCCTCATGTCCTACACATCCTCCACGCCCCATGGTGAGTGCCATTATCTCTACTCTCCAGACGCAAAAGCCACTCACCACGACTATAACTCTTACTGCTGCCGATGTTTCTCTTCCAGTATCCGCCCTCATCGATTCTGGGTCAGCGGGAAATTTCATCTCTGGCACCCTCTGTCATCAGCTCAACATCAAGACCAAGAACACGCTGACTTCTTATCAGATCCACTCAATAACAGGCAGAACTGTGAGTAATAGACGAGTCAGCCGCATCACGAAACCTGTGCATCTACAAGTCGGAGTGCTGCATCACGAGTACATTCAACTGCTGATTCTGGAGGGTTCCACCGCTGACGTGATACTAGGGCGCCCGTGGTTGCAGCAACATAACCCCATCCTCTCTTGGAACACTGGAGAAGTCCTGAAGTGGGGCGAAACCTGCTTTCCCAAGTGTTTCTCCGACCTGCCTGTTCCCAAGTCTCCTCGCTCCAACGTCCTTCCAGTCTGTGCCACATCCGTTGAGAGTCCCCTCGAGAAACGATCTGTGGACATCCCGTCCTGTTACGCCCCCTTCAGCAACGTATTCTGCCCCAAGAGAGCCTCCAAGCTGCCTCCACACCGGCCATGGGACTGCGCCATCGACCTGCTTCTGGGTGAGTCAGTGCCAAGGGGTAAGATTTACCCTTTATCCATCCCGGAGGAGAAGGCCATGGTGGATTACATCGAGGAGGCATTGGCTCAGGGATATATCCGACCATCAACTTCCCCTGCTGCATCCAGCTTCTTCTTTGTGGCGAAAAATGACGGAGGCTTGCGGCCATGCATCGATTACCGAGCACTCAACTCCATCACAGTAAAATTCCGGTACCCCCTTCCTCTCGTCCCAGCAGCCCTGGAACACCTCCGCGGAGCCACTGTGTTCACCAAGTTGGACCTCCGCAGCGCCTACAATCTGATCCGGATACGTGAGGGGGACGAGTGGAAGACCACCTTCGTCATGCCCACCGGCCATTATGAATATTTGGTCATGCCATATGGCCTGGCCAACGCCCCCTCCATATTCCAGGACTTCATCCACGAGGTGCTCCGGGAGTTCCTCCATAGGTTCGTGCTGGTGTACATTGACGACATCCTGATCTACTCCCGGAGTATGGCCGACCACCAACGCCCCATTGCGGAGGTCCTGCAACGCCTGAGGGACTTCCAGCTCTACCTCAAAGCTGAGAAATGCTCGTTCCACCAGCCCTCAGTGCAGTTCCTTGGGTACAACATCGACCACAGTGGCATCCGGATGGACGAGGGGAAGGTGGCAGCTATCAAGAACTGGCCAACACCCACTACAGTCAAAGAGCTCCAACGTTTCCTCGGATTTGCCAACTTTTACAGAAGATTCATCCATAGCTACAGTTCCATTACCAGTTCACTCACAAGCGTCCTTCTCAATAAGCCCAAGTCTCTGTCCTGGACCCCATCTGCCACAGAAGCTTTCAACACCCTGAAACAAGCCTTCATGAACGCTCCACTCCTGGAACACCCTGACCCTGACAAGCTCTTCGTCGTGGAAGTCGACGCCTCCACCACCGGAGTTGGAGCGGTTTTGTCGCAGCAGCAGGGGAACCCGAGCCGACTCCATCCATGTGCTTTCTTCTCCCGCAAGCTCAACCCGGCGGAGGTAAACTACGACATCGGCAACCGGGAACTTCTAGCCGTCAAGCTGGCTCTCGAGGAGTGGAGGCATTGGTTAGAGGGAGCACGGCACCCGTTCCTAGTCCTAACAGATCACAAAAACCTGGAGTACCTTCGAGCCGCCAAGAGGCTCAATCCTTGACAAGCCCGGTGGGCTCTCTACTTCACACGTTTTAACTTCACCATTTCCTACCATCCTGGCTCCAGAAATATCAAAGCTGACGCCCTGTCACGTATCCATGCTCCAGATGAGAACACTGAAGAACCCGAATCTATCCTACCTGAACAAATGATCGTCAGTCCCATCACCTGGTCTCAAGAATCTCTCCCTCCTTTCAATGTCTCCACCAACACTCCGCCGGGTTAACCCCAGGGCTTGCAATACATCAACCGAGCACGACGCACTCCACTGATCAACTCTGCACACTCTTCACTAGGCACTGGCCACCCGGGGGTCAATGAAACCCTCTCGCTGCTGAAAGAGCGCTTCTGGTGGCCCAATATGGCCAACGACGTCAGAAGGTACGTGCAGGGATGCAAGGAATGCGCCATTTCTAAGAGCCCACGCCATTTATCATCCTGCAAACTTCTTCCTCTGCCCGTTCCCAACCGACCCTGGTCACAGCTAGGAGTTGACTTTGTGACAGATCTCCCAGCCTCCAACGGATTCACCTGCATCTTCGTCGTGGACAGGTTCTCTAAATCCTGCCGACTCATCCCACTAAGAGGCCTGCCCACGGCCATGGAAACTGCCGAAATTATGTTCAACACTATCTTCAGATACTACGGAATCCCCGAAGACATCGTATCCGACAGAGGACCTCAATTTGGACTCTTGGAACCAGTATCTGGGTTGGGCCGAGTACGCACAAAACTCCCTCCGTCAATCTACCACCGGCCTGACACCCTTCCAATGTTCCCCTGGTCTGGGGAACCATCCGACGTACCATCAGTTGACTACTGGTTCCGAAAGAGCGAGAGGGTCTGGGACTCAGCCCACCACCAGCTACAACGGGCCCTTCGTAGACGCAGGATGGTCGCGGATCTATGATGCTCTGAAGCCCCTGCTTACCAACCTGGACAGAAGGTATGGTTATCTACCAGAGACATCCGCATGCGTCTACCCTGCCGTAAGCTGAGTCCCAGGTTCATTGGCCCATTCACCATCACGGAGCAGGTCAATCCAGTCACCTACAAACTACAACTACCTCCTGAGTATCGTATTCACCCAACCTTCCATGTGTCACTCCTAACACCATCCCCAGAATACTAATCACCGTCACCTGCGCCTCATCAGCACGCTCATCACCAGCACTACTTAAGACACACTCACACACAGTCACATTGTCCGGTCTCGTTTGCATCAAAGGACTTACCTGTATGCTTACCTCAAGGACTCCTCTTGCTACTTACCTGTACTCCGTGTACACAAATCCCTCTCTGCGTCTTCGATCTGGTGTGAAGTGTTGTCTGAAGTCATCAACTCCATTCAGCAAGTATCATTCTCCATTGTCACTCTGCAACCACAAAAGGACAGTGTCATTCTCCATATCAGCCATCAGTCACGAACTTGCATCTGTTCACTCACCTGTTGTCATACTTATACTCTGCTTGTGTTCAATAAACTACCTGTTAACCTATCTTCTGTCTCCCGGCTGGTCCTATTGTAACAGCACTTAAGTCAATTTTTGATTTGCTGTCTGTCTGAACCAAAGAAATAAAAGCGAACAATCTGTATCTGCAGAAATCACGGATAGAATTGCTGAATCCATTCATAAAATGTGAATTTGTCAAATTTTAGATAAATAAATCAAAAGTAGGTGGGTACACTTAAATCAAATCACAATAGGGACTAGTGTCTGTGAATATTAAACAGCAAAAAGACTATTTGAATATGATTCCTGCATTTTCTGCATGAATGGCGCAGATGCGCAAATATGTTTACTACACATACTGAAGTAGCATGACACTTGCGGTGTTTTTTTCCAGCGTCTGCCATCTGACTAAATGACAACATGAACACATAAACTTCATCCCTAGAGCTGCTTCGAGAGTCATTTCGTGAGCATTTCACCATTTAATTTATGAAAAAATATTATAATATAATATTTACACAGAAACTTCAAGATCTTCACAGCAACCCATCAAAATAAAAGTTTGGTTTGACTTGTGACAGAAATATAGCCCTATTATTGTACTATGTACTACTATTGTATTACTATTGTATAATGTATGTCTTAATGTAATGCTACTACTAATAATAATAATACAATAATTATTAAAACTTTATGTTTGAAGGAATAATCACACAAATTTTCATCCATGTTTTAATTTTAACAGTAATTTGGTGAAAAAAACATAATTTGAGAAAAAATAAAACTGTTTAGAGCCTTACACAGTGATGTTACGGACAGATACTCGGGGAACATCGAGGTAGACATAGAATGACGTTTATTAGACAAACAGCTGATAATGACAGTATTGCAGGTAAGTGAGCAGGATAAGTGGACTTTAGTGGAGTGATAACTTGATACGGATACAGTCTCTTATCTTACAGGTGACGACTTTGTGGATGGATGGATGACCGATGACAGTAAGCAAGTGCGGCCTCTGTGCGGCCAAGTCAGCCTTACTCTATATATATTTCAGCACTGGGATCCACAATCTACAGGGACAAAGACAGAAGGGTTTAAACATTTGACAGTCTAACAGTACTGCCTTTAATGTTTACAGGATCTTCATGTAAATCAGTTTTTACTGGATTATAGAAATTCCTGAATCTAAAACTGAAGAATCAGATGTTTGGACATGAGACATATGTGTCTTACACTCTTAAAATCTCTGCATGATTTAAAAGGGCTGAATTGTGGTCATCTCACCTGAGAAAATCTTATAGCAGATCTTTTCATCCTTTTTGTATGACTGTCAAAAGAAAGGTGAATAAACAGCACATTTAAAGAGTTTCATATGCTTATTAACATAGCTTTTTAACGTTAACCATTATTCACATAGATGAAGACATTTGGGAATTTTAAAGACATTTTACCATGTGTGTTTACAACAATGTGTTTAAAATGTTAATTCTTACTAGCTCACAAATTATGGAAATAAAATATATTTCCACATATTTATGATCAATATATTACACTCTAAAAAATGCTGGGTTAAAAAAACCCAAGCTGGGTAAAATATGGACAAACCCAGCAGGTTGGGTTAAAAGGCACCTATTATGCCCTCTTTCACATGATGTAATATAAGTCTCTGGTCTGTTCAAGTTTCAGCTTAAAATACCCCACAAATTTGCCCCTATTTGGGGGTGAGCAAAAACACGCCTTTTACTATATTACTATATTGCTGGCTAAAAAAATAAATCCAAAATTGGTTGAAAAAAATGGCTGGGTGAAAACAACCCAATCCCTGGTTTTGTCCATATTAAACCCAGCGGTTTTTAGAGTGTAACTGGCTTGAATACATTGAAAAATATATGAAACAATCTGTTATGGGTTAGTAAAATAACTGCATTTTTAAACTGTAGTACAGTTGCGGTAAACAGGTATAGTTTGCTTACACTGCAGTTCGTTTTTGTAAAGGACGTCTTACCGAATATACAAAACAATGAGAGCAGCAGATGCTCCACAGAGTCCAACACCAACACCAAAACCAATACCAAACGCTGCAGACCACGAGACAGATCTTTCTGCTGAAATAGACAAAAACACACATCAGCTGTTTATCAGGACTGAACGACAAAATATACTAACAAAATAAATGCATAAGCAGCTGTATGTGGAGAGTATGATTCATAAAACTCACACATGATGTTTAAAGTCAAAGCATCAGAGTATTTCTCTCCATGTTGATTTCTGGACTTGCACTTGTATTCTCCACTGTCATCAGAGCTGATCTTTGAGATGCTGTAGATTCTTCCAGATCCTACAAATGTTCCTCCTTTAAACCAGCTGAAGTTCAGAGCAGGAGGGTTTGAATCACTGCTGCAGGTCAGAGTCACTGAATCTCCCTCCCAAATCTGACCAGACTGACATATGGACACTGAGACATTCCTGGAAGGGTCTAAAACAGACACAAATTGAAATGACCCAAAAATATATGATTATGAATTTGGATTTGTGAACAATGTGCAGATTATCATTAACTCACACATGACATTTAAAGTCACAGCATCAGAGTATTTCTCTCCATGTTCATTGATGGATCTGCACTTGTATTCTCCACTGTCATCAGAACTGATCTTTGAGATGTTGTAGATTCTTCCAGATCCTACAAACGTTCCTCCTTTAAACCAGCTGATTTCTGCAGGAGGGTTTGAATCACTGCTGCAGTTCAGAGTCACTGAATCTCCTGACACTATTTCACCAGATGGACTGATGTACACTGAGACGCTACTGGGTTCATCTAAAACAGACAAAATAAACTGTATTATCTTGCATTGGAATTTGTATTTACTTATCTCTTCCTTATCTCAGTTACTGAACCATTATTAACTCACACATGACATTTAAAGTCACATTATCAGAGTATTTCTCTCCATGTTCATTGATGGATCTGCACTTGTATTCTCCACTGTCATCAGAGCTGATCTTTGAGATGCTGTAGATTCTTCCAGATCCTACAAACGTTCCTCCTTTAAACCAGCTGATTTCTGCAGGAGGGTTTGAATCACTGCTGCAGATCAGAGTCACTGAATCTCCTGACACTATTTCACCAGATGGACTGATGGACACTGAGACGCTCTTTGGAGGATCTAAAACAGACAAAAATGTAATCATCTAATCCAAACCAAATCTTCATTTTTTAATGGATACATACGTGTGACATTGAGCTGAACAGCAGGAGAGATGTGATTGTGTCCGTGTACAGCACAGCTATATCTGCCTGCATCCTCTCTTCTGACTGACTGCAGCAGGAGTTCATTGTTTCTGTCTCTTCTCTCAGTTAATGGCTGTGAGTTTCTGTACCAGATGAATGTTGCTCTGTCAGTCAGAGTGCAGCTGCTTTTACATGTCAGACGGACTGAATCTCCCTCTGTCACTCTCTCAGGAGACTCCACCTGAAGATCTGAACACAACACACACATTATATCTAGTGCTGCTGTCATACACTGATTATTATTCAACATAATGCACAGAAGAAGAGAGAAACCTCATGAAAGTCACCTGTGACAGCAAGAGTCACTCCAGTCAAGCCTATCGCTTTGTCTTTATCAGTGATGAATCTGAAATAGTACATGTGTGAATCCTTCAGTGTCACATGACTCAGTCTGATGGTGCAGTTCTGCTGTTTATCTCCCAGATACTGAAGCCTCTGACTGTATTCAGGGTCAATAGACAGATCTGGAGGCTCTACACCTTCTTGTAATGGCCCTTTGGTCCAGAACACTTTCATGATCTGATGTTCAGTAGGGTATGTATAAGTGCAGTTCATTATCACTGATGAGTTCTTTAGTGCACAGATGTGTGAAGGACTGTAACTCACATGCCAACCAGCACTAGATACCACTGAAACAGAAATAATAATGAAGTCAGATACACTGAGCCATGAAAACTCTTGAAATCTGTGGCAGATATCAGCCAAGGCAGTACTAGGGCATTTGCTTTTCTCCCTGTACATGCTACCCTTAGTTGTGCTGATGATATTCAGTTTAGTCATTAATAAAAAAATTAGTTTTGCTAAATGGAAATAGGACAAATTTGGTAAAAAGTCCACACATTGCATTTAAATGAACACACATTTTGATTGGTAATGACAGTCATACATGACGACGACAGACGTAACACGAGACTGTCAATATTTTTACGCCAACTAGAGGGCGCATGACTATAAAACGTAAATATAGGCCGTAATAAGGTGCTTGAAAAATGACCTATAGGGGACAGTCTGGACTAAATTAGTAATAAGGGTAATGGCATCTCCGGTAATATTTGCCTGTCTGTGTCATTCTTATCCCGAGGTTACCATAATCATCCAGATCCATAATGTATCCAGACTAGATGGTGGACCTGCACCAAGATATGACTACAACAGCCCTGGATGCCAGCGGAGACCTTGACAACTAGACAAGCCCTATAGACAGATCCCTTGTGAAGACCTTGATGACTACATAACTATCAACCTTCAGTTAAGAGTACCAAACACCCCTATGGCCAGCTACAGCTCCTCCTCCTTTCATATGTCAACATGTTGTACCCAATCATCAAGTAAGGAAATGGATGAAATATTCTGAACTATGTCATTCCTCAATCTGACCTGTGATGCATCCTGCATCCTGGAATTAAACCACACCATGTTTGTTCGTCTGGCCAGAGAAGAACTGCCTCCCTCATTTTTTTCTCCATTTCTTTCAGATGGAGTTTGGGTCGCCATTGGTTGTTTAGTTGGAGACACTTAATATTTAGCAAAATTATTGACTGTATACAGTATACTGCACTGAAATTATCGTGTGAAAACTATACTAAGCTCACTGAAACATCATTGTTTTCTCCAGAGCTGCTTTATAGATGAAAAAATAATTGTTATCAATTATAATAACTCATAAATTTTCAATAAACACTGAACTGACTTCAGCTGAACAGTATAAGACACTTTTGTCTTATATTTAGAGCTGCTTTACAGCTGAATTGAATTTTGTTACATCATTGATCATTACTTTTCTGTTTATTTCTGTAAAGCTGCTTTTTAGACAATCTGTATTATATAAAGCGCTACATGAATAAAGGTGAACTGATTTGGTCGAAATTCAAAAGCATTTCAACACCAAACCCCAGAAACATATTTCATAATAAATCATAAAAAAAATTGCTGAACTAAAGTAAAAAAAAAAAAATGAAGTGTTGCTGTAAAGTCAGTGACTCACCATAAAACATGAGCAAAAACATCAGGGGAAGATCAGGAGCCATTTTGACTGGCATCATCATAGCAACACCTACAACAACCAATTAGTTACAGAAAATTGAGTTAATATAATGCAAACTTACCTTTAAAGAGTCATATCATACTTTTTTTTTTTTTTTTTACTTATGATCTCTGAGGTTTACTTATACTATTAAACAAATGTTTCAACATTTCTTGACCATTTTTCATTCCCTTTCTGACAGTGCACAGAATCAATGAGATGTGGATTATTATTATTATTACTATTATTGTTGTTATTATTATTTGTCCCACTTTATATTAGGTGACCTTAACTACTATGTACTTAAATCAAAATAAGTACAATGTACTTATTGAGTTCATATTGTATTGCAAAACACGGTTACACTTTATTTTTTTAAGTACTGAGGAATATTAAGTAACTACATGTACTTACTATAGGGGTAAGATTAAGTTTGGTTTGGTTTAGGGTTAGTTGCATGTAACTATGCATAATTTACTGTTATTACTATAGTAACTACATGAAACATTTGTAACAATGACACTGTAAAATAAAGTGTTACCCAAAACACTTTTGCTGCTATTGAGGTGGGATACGGGTAAGGTTAGGAACAGGTGTGGTGGTATGGGTAGGTTAAGGGTTGGTTAAGGTGTAAGGGATGGATCAACAGAGTAATTATAAATGTAATTACATAAATTAATTACAGAGGTAATTACATGCAGGTATTTTTTAACTACAATGTAAAAACATGTTTGTACACAATAAGTGCATTGTATCAAATGATTAATTTAAATGTAATTACATGGTAGTTAATTATTATTTATTGCCAGGGTATCATGAAAAACTATACATGAGTAGAAAACAAATGAAAATGTACAGACTTAGACTCTCAGAATACTCACTCATGTAACAGCTAAACATTTAAAATAAATCAAGCAAGAACAACATAAAAGCCATTAAAAATAATTACTTTTTCCAGTGTCTTACAAAAGTAATGTGAGAGAATGAACTAAGAACAGAGAAATCTGAAATTGTTCTACCGTGTTTCAGTGAGTCACTCGTCCATCAGAGGTGAAATGATGAAAACAGACCAAACGGAGGAAGTAGGAGAGGAAGCATGAGTAGAGGGTGTTGCTGATTTGCTGGACATATAATCAAGTCCAGTGAAAACGAATGAAATAATATTATTTTGATCAAACGCTGCCAAGTTTTTTGAGGTGTTGCTGCAATATCAGTAAGTCGACGTGAATGTGATATAAGTCTGTATAAGTCTCAAACGAACCTCGGTTTCACAAAAATGCAAAAACATAAATGTTATGACACAAAATGTTATGCCTAAGCTGTGTTTGGCAGGGGTTTCAAGATTTTCTGCAGTTTTATGGTTGCTATAACCAGTCTTTAAATTTAAAGTTTAGTTTAATTAGGATTTTAAGAGCAATCCCCCTGCTCTAGGAGAAGCAGGAAACAGCGCAACCCCTCTGGGTCCTAGCTGCCCCACTCCGAGCGGGACTCGAACCCGGGTCGCTGGTATGGGAGGCAGGCACACTAACAAGCAGGCTAAATACCACAACCTCTGATGTGTGTCACTAGTGCGCCTCTTGAGGTCAGGGAGTGAGGTTTACCTGCACAGCTCTCTACCAGCTGGCCTCCGTTACTACCGCAGGTATATCCATTTCTTCTTACACTATCTTCAGTTTTCTGTCACAGGCATGGTGGCTCAGTGAGTAACACTGTCGCCAGGTTCGAATCCCAGCTATAATGTAGCCAGGTTCGAATCCCAGCTAGTTTCCCCCCTTTAGGTGTTTTGGCCTGCTAAATAGGCCATGGGTCGCATTACGTGTGGGTAACACATAGATGGTGTTCCGTCACAGGCACAGTGTAGTTTAGATCCGAAGAACAATGAGAACATAGGGCTTATATATACACAAGGATAATCAAAGGAACATTAAACAGGTGTGTAACTCAACTATGAGAACATACTGCAATCTAGAATACAGGCAAAACAGTGACAAGGAAAACCATGACAAAAAAATAAACAGAACATGATTAAGAAACTTTGAACATGACAATTATTAATGATATTATATTATTTTAGATAATATTACAATTATGTATTTATTAAAAATATATTTATTGACTGACAGCAGGTGAACAGTGAAGCAGGTGAGTAAATGGCAGATATTGTCCTTGAGAAGTGATAACGGGAATACCGATACAGTCCTTGTTTTGCAGGGTTGAAGTGCTGGATGGACGAATGGAGACGGTAGGTAAACTCACACATAGATGATATCACAGGAAGACGTAGAATCGGTAAGTCACTAGGAAGCTTTGGAGAACAACATAAAGTGTCTTTTGTGTAAACGAGAACAGACAACTGAGGGAGGTGAGTGGTGCGCTTAAATACTGCTGTGGTGATGAGTGGATGGCTTGCAGGTGCGGGTGATTACTGAGTGGTGGAGTGAGTGCAGGTGAGGGCCAGGGAGGATAATGGGGGATGGAGTCCAGAACTGACAGGAACTGTGACAACAATATATTATTCCATAATTTTGTTTTCTTTTTCACTGATACTTTTATTTCCTGTTCTCCATGTTAATATTTCTCAATCAAAGAAAGTTTTCTTCTGTCATTTGTTAAAAATGGGAAATGCTCAGCAAGAAAATGTTGTCCGTCATTATTTCTGTCACTCTTGCATAAGAGTGTGATGGACATTTTCTTGATGGGGGTCAAATGCCTTTTCTAAAAAGTGTAATGAGAGTGTTTTGAAGAAGATGGGGTTTTTATGATTTATTTTGCTTAATTCATGTTTTGAGTAATGCTTACAATGCAAATGTCAAAATAATTTTAAATAACAGGCCAAAGAAGGAACTAGGAACGGGAGCTGGAACAAGTGTATTTGTTTGTTTGGGACCAAATGACTGATTCTTGGATGTCCTAAAAGGACTTGTAAGTGAGACAGACTTCAATATGTCCTTTGTTTGAATGTTATTTGAATTATAAATAACATTTAAAGAAAAAAATTAATTTTAGAGTCTATTGAAGAATATGATCATATCACCCCGATTTTTATCATCTCTACTGTAAGGGCCAATCGGATCAATTATAACTCAAAGGTAATTAAATTACAGTGAATAAGAACAAAATTAAACTGTAATTGATTCAAAATTCATTTTTAATGCTTCATCAACTATTCGTCCACCGAAAAGTTGAGATTAGGGTATTTTACCAATTCTGGACTAAATATTATCCCGTGGTCAATAGTAATAAGATTGCTGTTGTGAGCAGGGTAGCAAAAATCTAAAGGTTAAGGCAGTAATTTGTAAGCACACAGCACAAGACTTTATTGAACTACTCTAATCTAACGAAAACATACACACACACACAGACACGCATTCATACAGGAAGGAGTTCTTTTAATAGTTTGGCTTAATTCCTCATTTAAGCATCAAATAATATGCTTGCGATGCACATGTCGAAATGTCCTGTACATGTAAAAAGGAACTAGAAACTGGAATGGGTGTAAGTGTATGTTCAGGACTTTACTATGTTAAATAATTTGCCGGCTCAGGTTACTGACCCACCAAAGGAACGTCTGGTTAGAGACTGAACGGAGACTCTCTTTATTTTTAGGATTAACCCTTTAATAGTCACCACTTATTCACTAAAGACTTTTTTACTGTAGAAGTACCATTTCAAGTGATGGTATATGTGTTGTTCCCTTTCGAGGGAACTCTCGCTGCATCATCTTGACGACACCTTTGGGAACGCCCTTAGCATGCAAGCGTCTGAGGCACATATGAAACTAGACAAATCCTGATTGGTGTTGTGTTACGATGCATTACTATGGTTAGCCAGCAGTTTATGCAATGTGTGCATCCCTACCCTCGTTACATCACGGGTTGGGAACACACTCTGGTGATAGTTTGAGGGTTTGAACAACCACATATGAGACCATCACAAATAAAACTGATCACTTTAATTACAGGAACACAAAAGACAGAACAATAGAAGCTGATCATATTGAGCACTTTTAGACTGTAAAATGATGCACTGTCCATTGTTGTTTCACATATACTTTTACACAATAACAACTCATTAGCTTTTAAATTTCTTTTAATTCCACTGTTACATCACGTTTCTTAATCTATAACAGAAATAAAACTCTTCAGTTACTCATCAAGGTCCCTGTCATTCAAATGTGGCTCCGCCTACAAGAGCTCAGGATTGGTTTCTTAGGATTGCTTACATAGCCTTATCTATGGGGCTGTGATGTGATGAATGAATGACTCAAACCCGAACCCAGAGAATGACCATTAGTGATGATACTTAAAGAACAAGGAACAAGTCACCATTACGGTGATCAGTGTTTTCTGTAGTTGGGCTCTTGACTCTTGGTTGTATTATTAGTTTCACTCTGACTGCTTAAACAGTGTGTTCAGACATTTTTACTGCATCAGACCATAATACTACTGCGACAATCAGAAATTCTGAAAAATTATGAAACCGTATTGTAAACAAGAAGTTAAGAACTATGGTGTTAGTTAGACACTCGCAGATATCAACAATCATCATATGAAACGCAACAATGAAGACATGCTTCATGCTAACATACAAAACTTATTCATGGCTCCCAGCATGCATTTTTGCATGAATAATTTTGCAGCTGAATTGTTACTATTTAGGTTTGAATATTTTTTGGTTGTCACCATTGTAGATGTTTGTATGATGAGCGTTGATGTCTAAGCGTGTCTCAACTTTTACACAAGAAGCTGTTTAGAACAATTTTGTAAGATTTCACACAAAAATCTCAAGTGATCTTTGTATCACAACAACTGAATTTGTTTTCTTTTTAGTCATGAATCCTTCAACAACTATTTACACCAATCATTAAACTACAGGATAAAAAAACATTGTGTCAATCTATTTTTTTCATCTTTATCTTTCTTGAACAATGCTCAAATGTCCATTTAATGCATGTCAGCTCACGATAGCATCAAGACACCAAATTATGTTAAAATATATTTTGTAGGCCTATATAAGATTATATGTATGTGAATAAATACTTCACATCACTTCACGTAGCCTACCCTGTCTGTAAAATAAGATAAATGTTATTTCCAAACATGTTAATGAATTTAATAAATATATTTTTTTAAATAATTCTTAATGTTTGTTGTAATGTACACAGCAAAATCCCCAGTGTTAAACTTAAATTAACACCCCTAAGTGTACATATAGTCCCACACTACAGGGTGTTAAAATAACACTGAAGCAGTGTTGAAGTTAATTAGATAAAATTGATTAATTGATTGATGATTGACCATTAGTGGAGACACATGATGTTAATAAGCATAATCACTGAAGGAAAAATAAACAACAAGAAGAGAAAAAGAAAGACACAACAACTACAACTGACTTCTTATTTCACTTTTTACTAATCAGTTTAACTTTATTTCTGTCAAAAACAGTCAGAAGCATTGCATGCTGGGAACTAGAAATCTTTTCGTGAATGTGTGTATTTATGTGTGTACAATACATTCACATTTATATTGGAACATGTATGTGCAATATACAGTATGCACACATTAAAGGACAAAACCTTATGGATATTACATGCAATGCTATCTTTATCTTCATTTCTAAATATTTTATATGTATCAATATATGGCCATACATGGTTAATACATATATTGCAGTATATTGAAAAATATAAGCACTAGTTTCCGATAAATGGAAACGTATTATATCGCATTATATTTTGCATATATTCCCTTATTTTTGTTCCGTAAGGGATGATGCGTTCTGCTCGATTGGATCATGGTGGTCGCATACAATGTCAAATGTAAAGACAATCATATCACATTCACAGAATGAGTTACAGCAGATTTCTAGTTCCCAACATGCTTTGCTTCTGACTGTTAAATGAGAGTAAATGTTAAGATTAAATGTTATTTCATGTGTTTTGATTTAGAAATTTAATTTGGAATTTAAAAGGGTATTTGGTATGTCTGAGGCTTTGATGTCATTACATTTAAAATGTAAACAATTGTAAAATATAAGAATATATAATACATTATATATTTCTCTATATATGTGTGTTTATACTGAATGAGTAAATATTAATGCAATATATGAACACACTATTTTATTCTGTATATTTTCATATATACCATTAAATCATTTAATCGGCTGTGTGGCAAAGTTTGCACTGAACTGGTTTGGGGGGGAAATCACACGTGCATGTCATGTATCTATTTGTCAGTAGGAGGAAGCCACATCTTATTTTGAAGCTCCCACCCTGATTTAGAGATCTCCAGGCTGCAGCTATACCCTCTTCTCCTTGAAGCAGGAAATACAAGAGAACACATGCAAATAATGAGGTAAAGAGCAGCTATTAAAGGACAGGAACTAAAGAAAAAAGAGGAGATGCAGGAATGGATGTGTTCAGAATTATAATGCTGATATATAAACGTATTTTAAACCAGTACAAGATAAAACAACATACATATGAAGAGAAATAATTGTAATTTACAGGTGATGCAGTAGCAGGAGATGGTGACCTCTGGTGGTAGTTTGAGGGTTTGTACAAGCACATTTGAGATGATCAAAAATAAAACTAGTCACTAAAAGAGAAAGTTACAGCAACACAAAAGAGAGAATAAACTGAGGCAGATGATATTGAGCACTCTGAGACTATAAAACGATACATTGTCCATTGTGAATGTGCACATTATGATTTGATTCAGTGTATTGACTTTGACTTAATTAAAACATACTTTTTTTTTATTTATTTTTTTAAGAAATCCTTTTGATTATATTGAAAAAGCTGGATCTTCTGTAATCAATAATGTAAATCTAACTCAGAGATTGGGCTCTAAATGAGTTCAGTGATTCAGGACAAATAATGATTATGTAAAAACATGAACAACACTATCTGATAATCTTTTCTCTTTGCTTGTCTGACTGTTATGACTCAGTTACAGCAATCAAACAAAATCAAATTTTAAAAAGTCAGGGGACAAGAGCCCAACTAAAGCAAACCCTGATCTCCATGATGGTGACTTAAAATTTAGATTTTTAACAGCAGGTGTTCGTCACTAATGATCAATAGTCACATGATTAATTAATGATCTTGATTGAATGGAAAATTACAGCAACACAAAAGACAGAATAACTGAGGCAGATAATATTAAGCACTCTGAGACTATAAAACGATACATTGTCCATTGTGAATGTGCACAATTATGATTTGATTCAGTGTATTGACTTTGACTTAATTTTAACATATATATATATATTTGAACATAATTACAATTCACCAGATTTTAACTTTCATTCAATTCCACTGTTATATCATATTTAATATACCCATCATATATAACTACACTGAAATAAAACACTTTGTGACTCATCACTAAATTGATCCCAGCCAATCATCAGTGGCTCCGCCCACAGATCTCAGGGTTGGTTCCTTCATGCTCCGCCTCTTATTGCATCATTTTCCTGTTGATCTGAACAAACAATAAAATGAATGGTCTATGTGAAAGAGATTAGGCTTGCTAGACTTGAAGAGGTGTTGTACAGACCGATCAGTGTATGACTTCGAAGTATCGCAAGAGCAAGTATCGCTCTACTTGTCATACACCAATCTGTACAGCGCTGCTTCAATTCAAACAAGCCTAGTAAGAGATCGGCCATGTGATCGTCTCTGACGGATCATCTGAATTTGACATCTCACTTACTGTGTGAGTGTTTCGTACAGGTCAGAGGTCATGGACTTGAGATCAAGAGCTGTATATGTATCTTCACTGGGATCAGAGATCTACAGGAGAGACAAAAGGACTTCCATCACAAAGTATCACAATCACAATACTAAATATATTATATTAAAAAATTGGCATTGATTAGAAAAAGCCCTTTAAAAATGTGACTGTGTTACCTTTCGGAAGTGTTGCATGATTTACCTGTGACCTAGAGAAGTCATTTGTTGTCTGTTCTAATTCTGCAGCTGCTCTAGAAACTGTAAGAGTAGGAAAATCATAGTACCGCAAGAGTGATTAGAGAGCTGACAGCTCCACATGCTTTTGAATCACTCTCGCGGTACTTTGATGTCATACACCGATCGGTCTGTGCAGTGCTGCTTCAAGTCAAACAAGCCTAGTGAGAGATTAGTCATGTGATTATCTGACTTTGATGTCTCACTTACTGTTAAAGTGTGGTACAGGTCAGAGGTCATGGACTTGAGATCAAGAGCTGTACATGTGTGTTCATTGGGATCAAAGATCTACAAGAGAGACAAAAGGACTTACATCACAAAGTAACACAATCACAATACTAAATAGAGGGTCAGTTATTCTGTCAAGTTGGTGGTTGTAATCCAAACATGAATGAATCAGATATCAATATACTTTTATCCATGAAAACAAAATACATAGGAAATTCTTCAGGAACAGCAAACTCACACAACACATCTAGCATTGACAATTACCAACAAAGAACAGAACTCAACATGGGGTATATATACTGTATGTTGCCACATTGAAAAATATATTATTTAAAATATATTATTTATGTAACCAGGTGGAAAAGTTTGACATTTAAATTAGGAGACTGGTTATTGAAGCCCTGGTTTAAGTGTAATGCATATACAGTGTGTATTAATGCCCTTTTCATCCAGTGATGAAATGATACGCTGGCCCTTTAAGAAATGTGACTGCGTTACCTTTTGGAAGTGTTGCAAGAAGTGTCTGCAGCTGCTTTGGAAACTTTAAGTGTAGGAAAACCAGAGTGCCGCAAAAGTGATTAGAGAGCTGACTGCTCCATATGCTTTTGAATCACTATCGCAGTACTTTGATGTCATACACACAGCAAAATCCCCAGAGTTAAATCAACTCTGCTCAGAGAACATTTGGTCCCTCTCTATATAGTGTTAAGGTAACACTGAAGCAGAGTTAAAGTTAATGAGATAATTAAACGATTAAGTGATGATTGAGCATTAGTGATGAACACCTGCTGTTAACAAGCAGAATCACTGAAGAAAAGAGAAACAAGAACTACAACTGACTTCAGCCACAGCCTTAGATCAAATCATTCCTTCATTGATTCTGCTTGTTAACAGCAGGTGTTTATCACTAATGCTCAATCATCACTTAATTAATTGCATAATTATGCAATTTAACTTTAACTCTTCAGTGTTACTTTAACACTATTTAGAGAGGTACCATATGTACTCTGAGCAGAGTTGAGTTAACTCTGGGGATTTTGCTGTGATTCAAGTTGAACAAGCCTAGAGAGAGATCGGTCATGTGATCATCTGTGATCGATCTTATGACTTTGACGTCTCACTTACTGTGAGTGTGTCGTACAGGTCTGAGGTTGTGGACTTGACCTCAAGATCTTGATATGTGTCTTCTTTGATATCAAAGAGCTTCAGAAGAGACAGAAGGACATACATCACAAAGAATCAATCACAATACTAAATATAAACTATTACAAAATGGCAATGATTAGAAAAAAGTACTGGAAAGAAAGTTCCCTGGCAATGTTCAAAGTAAATGGCTTTTTCACAGTATGCGGTATCTCTTTTCTTGGTATTTTCTTTCTCACTTTGCTTTCTCTTAGGCCACATTTACATTACCTAATTCAAGTGACCCAATTCAGATTTTTTCCTCCCATGCAGGAAAAAAGCACACAGATTTTGATATTCTCAGATCGGTTTCAGGCTTTCTTCATATGTGGAAATAAATCTGATATGAATTGGATATGTGCATTTGGGTCTGCAATGAAAGTGGACAGATTGGATATCCCCCTGTCAATGTGAGCCGTACGTCATTGAAAAAGCGATGGTGGCGAAAGACGTCAACTCAGCGACCAAACGCCATTTACTCTTTTCAATGCCGCAAAGGAGGACAAAGGCTCAACCCACTTAAGTCTCTAGAGACCAATGTTTTGCTGACCTTTAAAGCTTGTATTATAATTTTGTCTGTGTCCATGGCAAATCGCACAGTTTTTACTTCCTTTTCAGCTCAACTTTTCTGGGTCAGTATGTCTACCTGGAGTTGCTTCACTAAGAGTATAGTGTAAATGCAGATATCAGATATGGGTGAATTTTTAAAAGATGATGTAAGCCGGTCATAAAAAATAAATAAATAAATTAGATAGATAGAGTCAACAAATTAGAATTGGGCATCAAGACCTGCAGTGTAAATGCGGCATTAATCTGAGCATACATGTTAAATTCCCTGCTGTTAAATCTAAAGGAAAGCATAGAAGCACATCCAGAATGACCAGCGTTAGCTTAATTTAGGAAGGAAAGAAGTATGGCAGGGCGATGCAGAGACTCATTGCAGCGACGTTACTTTTCGAGGGAACTCGCACTGCATCAATGACACTTTGGGAACAATAATGCCCAAATGCCATCCTTACAAGTGTCTGTCCATGGGAATACTGAGAGCACAAATGAGACATGAGCACCAGTGAACCTGGGGCAGCGCCCAGGTTGAGGTTGTAAAACCTTACAAATGTGAGCGGAGAGGACCAGCCTGCCACATACTACATCCTGCAGGGATACCTTGTTATATATTAAGGCTTTCTAAGTCATCATACTTCTGTCCTAGCCCCAAAGCACAATGGAGAAAATGTGTCACCAACGGGTTTCTCCCCAGAGATACACACCCAAAGGGACATGGTAGGCAACAAAGGCCACCATGTACACCTTTATTGTGGAACCCATGGGTTCCATATCTCTGGGTGGGGGTGAAGAATCATGTCTCCCACTTGAGACAGAAGGACCCTCCTGACTGGAATCTCCAAGGGAGAGCCGTCGAGGAGGGACACCAGGTCCGAAAAACATAGTCGGCTCAGCCAGTACGGCTCTACTGGTAGTAGACTTATTCCGTCCCGGCAAACCATCTCCAGAACTCCTGGGAGCAGAGAAATTGGGGAAAAGTGCCCAACCTTAATGCCCAGCCCCAAGGGAACTGGATGTGTGAGGGAGAACCAAAGTGGGCAGTGTGTTGTATCTTGAAATGCAGACAGATCCACTTCTGCTTGGCTGGAAAACCTTCCATATAAGCTTCACCACCTCAGGGTGAAGTTTCCATTCGCCAGGCCTCAGCCCCTACCTCAACAGGATGTCTGCTCCTAAATTTTGGTACACTGGAATGTATACTGCTTTTAGGGAGAGTTGTTTTCCTTGGGACCACAGGAGGATCTGGTGTGCCAGTTTGCATAGAGGGTATAGACACAGATCCCTTGATGCTTTATATAAGAGACCACTGATTTGTTGTCTGTGCGAACAAGCACATGGTGGCCTCTCAGGTTTGGGAGGAAATGCTTCAATGCTGTGAAGACAACCATCATTTCCAGGCAACTTATGTGCCACGAGAGATGATGACAATAGATCTTCATCTCGTAGTGCCGTCTCATTTTTATCACCGTGTCTACACCAGACACGCTGCGCAGCAACAGCTAAAAGCTGTCTGACTCTGAACTCGACAAACCGGCCGTTGCAAAGCACTTGGACTACGTCAGAAACAGAACCGGGAATCCGTTCACTGTCGGGAATGTGTTGTGTCGCGTGACTTGTGTCGCACTGCGCCGCATCCAGTGTCGCATCCCGCACACGTCTGGTGTAGACAAGGTGTTATAAACAGCGACGACTTTATTGCAGATAAGACACACCGGCTTTGCATTCACAAAACTAGGTAAGATCAAATAGTTGTCTTTCTATTCTTCTTTGTATGGCCTTTTCGCTGTAAACGTTCCTCTTTAGAATCTTTGATAGTGCCATTTTCTCTCACCAGCTAGCTTAAATGTTAACATCACTCTGCACACAATGTAATAGCATACCTCCAGTACGCAAACAATTAAAAATAAAAAAATGCAGTTTAGTACGTGAGGATGCAAAGGAATAATTCTGAGTGAATAATTCACAAGTGCTACTGACGCAATCACGCAGAGGCGTTCCCAAAGCGTCATTGATGCAGCGGAAGTTTCCTTGAAAGGGAACTGGACATTTTAACATTTCCATTACCAAAAGAGAATGTTTGGAAAGCATTCTTAGAACAAAAAATTGTTAGCTGAGATATACAGTCTGAAACACAGATAACAGCTGATTGATTGATTTTCTGCTTCTGTAAAGTCGTGTTGTGTCTGCATGATTTACCTCTTCCTATGTGAATTCTTCAGATTTAACACTCCTTCGCTTCTTTCTGTTAAAATGACAGACATTAACAGCATATGCATGAGTCTATTAAAATAACTGAATATATAAATGCTGTTTTTAAAGATTACTAATAATTAAAAACACAACTGAGACATTTCTTACATTTGACTAAAAGTTAATTTATGCAATCAATACAATTTATTATTGTGCTCACATTATTAAGAGGATGATGATGATGATGATGACGAATAATCCTCCAGATGTCGCTGCGATCACAATCACATTCCTACCAGCACCATGATGAACTGAAAGAGGAAGATCATCATGATTAACTCTCCAAACTGATGAATGATGTGAAGATACAGGAGTGTGTTAATAAAAGCTTCACCTGTGACAGTTACAGCGTCTGATCTCTGAGATCCATGTTGATTGTGAGCCTGACAGTAGAAGCGTCCACTCTGTAGTGCACTGAAACTCTGTCCAGATCCAACAGCTGAGCTTTTATTCTCCTTAAACCAGCTGAAGTTCAGAGCAGGAGGGTTTGAATCACTGCTGCAGATCAGAGTCACTGAATCTCCTGCCCAAATATGTCCAGATTGAATGATGGAGACTGAGACATTCCTGGGAGGGTCTGAAAAGGACAAAATAAACTCTATACTAATGTTTTGCATTTGTTAATCCACTAATTTGTTGACCACAGTTACTGAACCATCATCGACTCACACATGATGTTTAAAGTCACAGTATCAGAGTATTTCTCTCCATGTTTATTGATGGACTTGCACTTGTATTTTTTACTGTCATCAGAGCTGATCTTTGAGATGTGGAAGATTCTTCCAGATCCCACAAATCTTCCTTCTTTAAACCAGCTGAAGTTCAGAGCAGGAGGGTTTGAATCACTGTTGCAGTTCAGAGTCACTGAATCTCCTGACACCATTTCACCAGATCCAATTATCAACACTGAGACACTTGTGGGAGGGTCTAATAACAATCACCAAACTTATTGTTACAAGGATTATAAAAAAAATTTTTGCAACTAATTATTGAGGAAAATAAACATGATGGAATGTTCTACAGCATCTTAGATTTTATAATAAACTCACACATGACGTTTAAAGTCACAGCATCAGAGTATTTCTCTCCATGTTTGTTTCTGGATCTGCACTTGTATTCTCCACTGTCATCAGAGCTGATCTTTGAGATGCTGTAGATTCTTCCAGATCCTACAAACGTTCCTCCTTTAAACCAGCTGATTTCTGCAGGAGGGTTTGAATCACTGCTGCAGATCAGAGTCACTGAATCTCCTGACACTATTTCACCAGATGGACTGATGGCCACTGAGATGGTCCTGGGAGGGTCTGATAACAATCACCAAACTTATTGTGATAAGGATCATAAGACATTTAATGAGCTAATAATGTTTGAGGAAAATCATAATAGACATGCTGGAATATTCTACATCTTCTGTTTTACAATAAACTCACACATGATGTTTAAAGTCACAGCATCAGAGTATTTCTCTCCATGTTTATTTCTGGATCTGCACTTGTATTCTCCACTGTCATCAGAGCTGATCTTTGAGATGCTCTAGATTCTTTCAGATCCTACAATCGTTCCTCCTTTAAACCAGCTGAAGTTCAGAGCAGGAGGGTTTGAATCACTGCTGCAGATCAGAGTCACTGAATCTCCTGACACTATTTCACCAGATGGACTGATGGACACTGAGACACTCTTTGGAGGATCTGTAAAGAAAAAAAAATGTAAAATGACATGCACAAATTATCTAATTATTGCACAAATAATCTTCCAGAACTGATTAAAAATAAAGGCAGGCTTACATATTACATTCACATTCACAGCAGCAGAGGCTTGAGATCCATGTTTATTTCTAGCAGTGCAATAATAGCTTCCGCTGGCCTCAGACATAATATTAGTGATGCTGTAGGTTTCACCAGACTGCAAAATCGTTCCTCCTTTAAACCAGTTGATTTCTGCAGGAGGGTTTGAATCACTGCTGCAGATCAGAGTCACTGAATCTCCTGACACTATTTCTCCAGATGGACTGATGGAAATCATAGGTTTCACTGGAGGATCTACAGGAGAAATATTTTAATATATTTTTTAAATAAATATGACCAGGTTCCATATGGTAGTATTTATTAATTCAGTATTCATTTATCCACTCAACAGCAGAGGCAATGACTAAATATATCCTAAATATATCCTTTCCATAACAATTTGGCCCTTGTCAAAATCACTGAGATCTTTATTCCTGCCCATTTCTCCAGCATTCAACATGTTGATTACGTGAACTTATTTTTGCCTACCATCTTATCTACACAAGTCCTTAATACATCCTTGTTAGGGGATGATCAACGAATTTGTTTACCTCTGACTGGTCATAATGTTTTGGCTCAACAGTGTATAATATATATGTCATGTTGGTGGTTGTAATGCAAACACGAATGATTCAGCATGACAATATCAATATACTTTTATCCACAAAAGCAAAATGCAGTTCTTTAAGAACAGCAAACTCGCATTACAATTTAACATTGATGATAAATGACAAAGAACCAAACTTAACATGGGGTATACAGTGGTGTGAAAAAGTGCTTGCCCCCTTCCTGATTTTTATTTATTTTTTGTCACACTTTAAAGGGGTGGTTCAATGCGATTTAACTTTTTTAACTTTAGTTAGTGTGTAATGTTGCTGCTTGAGCACAAACAGTATCTGCAAAGTTACAGCACTGAAAGTTCAATGCAAACGGAGATATTGTCTTTTAAAGTTATGTCATTTTAATGCCTACAAAAACGACTGGTTTGGACTAAAACAAGCTTCTTCCCGGGTTGGTGACATCATAAACCCTGCAAAACACGCCCCCGGGGACACGCAACAAAGTGGGCGAGGCCATGTCCCGCGGCATATGGAAGCGGAAGAGTTGTGTACACCGGACGTGAGCGGCGCGACGCGTCAAAAGATAATAGAACCCATTATAATAATCAGAGATAATATCTACACTGGATGCGCCGCTGAAGACAGCTTCCAGAATCTACACAAGTTCAATGCTGGATTTGCACAAAAGCTTTCACTGAAAGAAGCAGTTCCCACTTTAAAAGCAGAAGCTGCTGTTTATCGCCCCCAAACTGTAAGTACATTTTATTGTTTGTACATGTCTTTTAAATGTATCCTGTTGCTATTTTTTGGTTGCATCAAGGATGTAAACAAAGACCAGGGCGTTTTTGCTTCACTAGCCAGTTAGCTAAATTCTATTGCATGCTTCTTCAACAAACACCAACAAACTATGTTCATAGACAAACAGTTGTTCATGCTATAAATTAAAAGATACCTTTACAAAAATGTGACTACTCAGTCATGTATTCGGCTACTGTAAAGCTTTAATCAGGATGAAACCATATTGAAAGCTTACAAACAGCAGTGACAGCATATCTAAACACTTTGATACAAATACAAAATGAAATACCATTCATAAACGTCCTTTAAAAGCCGCAATTACAGAGGTTCTGCTTGACCCTCTTCATCTGGGTCTGATTCGGGCTCAATTTTATACAGCAATATAGACGCCATTATTTACATTTCCACTGAAGCACATGTAACGGCTCTGGTAACAACTAATGGTAAGGGGCGTGGCGTTTCCGGACGCTTCAGCGAATAACAATACACTGGGCCAGTTAACCAATCTGAGCACACTGCGTATTTCAGAGGGAGTGGCTTCATAGAATCTGGAAGTCAAATGAGCCGTTCGAATGACAATGGAAACAGAGGTGTAGAATAAAGGTAAAATATATGAAAAATATGGCTTTTTTTTAAAAAACTAAGCATTAAGACATGTTAAACTGCGCCCCAAAAACACAATCAAGCCTAGATAAAAACCACTGAACCACCCTTTTAATGTTTCAGATCATCAAACAAATTTAAACATGAATCAAAGATAACACAAGTAAACACAACATGCGTTTTTTTAAATGAAGGTTTTTATTATGAAGGGAAAACAAAATCCAAACCCACATGGCCCTGTGTGAAAAAAACTGTTAAAACATAATTTAACTGTGGTTTATCACACCTGAGTTCAGTTTCTCTAGCCACACCCAGGCCTGATTACTGCCACACCTGTTCGCAATCAAGAAATCACTTAAATAGGACCTGCCTGACAAAGTGAAGTAGACCAAAAGATCCTCAAAAGCTACACATCATGTTGAGATCCAAAGAAATTCAGGAACAAATGAGAAAGAAAGAAATTGAGATCTATCAGTCTGGAAAGGGTTATAAAGCCATTTCTAAAGCTTTGGGACTCCAGCGAACCACAGTGAGAGCCATTATCCACAAATGGCGAAAACATGGTGGTGAACCTTCCCAGGAGTGGCGGGCTGACCAAAATTACCCCAAGAGCGCAGCGACAACTCATCCAAGAGGTCACAAAAGACCCCACAACAACATCCAAAGAACTGCAGGCTGCACTTGCCTCAGTTAAGGTTAGTATTCATGACTCCATCATAAGAAAGAGACTGGGCAAAAATGGCCTGCATGGCAGAGTTCCAAGATGAAAACTGCTGCTGAGCAAAAAGAACATAAAGGCTCGTCTCAGTTTTGTCAGAAAACATCTTGATGATCCCCAAGACTTTTGGGAAAATACTCCGTGGACTGATGAGACAAAAGTTGAACTTTTTGGAAGGTGTGTGTCTGGCGTAAAAGTAACACAGCATTTCAGAAAAAAAACATCATGGTGGTGGTAGTGTGATGGTCTGGGGCTGTTTTGCTGCTTCAGGACCTGGAAGACTTGCTGTGATAAATGGAACCATAAATTCTGCTGTCTACCAAAAAATCCTGACAGACAATGTCCGGCCATCTGTTCGTGACCTCAAGCTGAAGTGAACTTGGGTTCTGCAGCAGGACAATGATCCAAAACACACCATAAAGTCCACCTCTGAATGGCTGAAGAAAAACAAAATGAAGACTTTGGAGTGGCCTAGTCAAAGTCCTGACCTCAATCCTATTGGCATGACCTTAAAAAGGTGGTTAATGCTCGAAAACCCTCCAATGTGGCTGAATTACAACAATTCTGCAAAGACGAGTGGGCCAAAAATCCTCCACAGCGCTGTAACAGACTCATTGCAAGTTATCGCAAACGCTTGATTGCAGTTGTTGCTGCTAAGGGTGGCCCAACCAGTTATTAGGTTTAGGGGGTAAGCACTTTTTTACAAAGGGCCATGTGGGTTTGGATTTTGTTTTCCCTTCATAATAAAAACCTTCATTTAAAAAATGCATGTTGTGTTTACTTGTGTTATCTTTGATTCATATTTAAATTAGTTTGATGACCTGAAACATTAAAGTGTGACAAACATGCAAAAAAATAAAAAATCAGGAAGGGGCAAGCACTTTTTCACACCACTGTATATACATAAAATAAATAAATGAGACACAGGAGTAAGTATTCAGAAGCCAAGGAAACTAACAAGTGGATTAACAAGAATAAACTGAACAAGAAACATAGACACATGAATGAAAAGACAAAGAAACAAAACATAAACCTGACATTAATCCCCTCCTCCCACAAGGCACATTTTGTACAAACCCTGCGATTAAAAAAAAAGTCAACAATTGGAGGGAAGGGGTTTTGAATACGGGCATGAAGCTGATGAAGGACAGGGAACTGGAGCAACCTGCAGAGTGGAACACTGGAGCAGAGTGGACAGATGGAGGTGCCAAGGTGAAGCTTCGCTGGTTCTCCTGGACAGAGCCTAGGGACCGACTGACGGTGGTAGAGATGGACATTGTGGAGACCCCAACGGCAAAACTGAAGGGATGACGAAGTGGCAGTGTAGCAGAATCGAAAATCCAAGGCAATGTCGTTGGCTTGAAGGACCAAAGTGGAGACGGGGGCTTGGCAGAAAGAGGCAATTCTGGAGAGAGTGAGGATCAAGGTGGAGTCACAGGGTAGGATGAGTCTGGTGGAACCAAAGGGGTGGAGAGCTAAGGCACAGCTGTAGGCCCAGAAGTCTGCAGCTAAACCAGGACCACGAGAGACAAAGGAGGAGGCGGAGGGATGAGGGAGCCTGAGTGGTGGTGGACCACAGTGGAGCTGAGGGAGTGCAGAGCCAAAACAGAACCAAAAGGCTGACAAGCAAAGGTGGAGACAGGCATTTAGGCCCAAGGTGCAGAAAAGGGATTCGTTACACAAAACCAAGCTGGAGAGCTGGAGGGAATCATAGTTGTTTGTTTTATCCATTCTGTTTTGGTTATGGAAAAGTTCAAATGTCCAGTTTTTTTAATGTTAGAGAAAGATTTTTTTTAAAGTTTTTTTTTTTTTTTTTTTNNNTATGATACTTAATTTTAATGAGCTTAATTTTTATTAACAACTCAACATTCTAGGAACACTGATTTGTTGTTGGTGATCAGTGTTTGTTTAGTTGGGCTCTTGACCTTAGGCTTTTGCTAGTTTGCTTCTCTTTCAACAATTGCAGGTGCTTTCAGAAAAAGCTTCTGCTTTGATAAAGAAAGAGAAAAGTCAGATCAGCATGTCTAAACACATTGTTATTAACTTCCTGTTCATAACATGTCTTTATTTTTCAGAAAATATGATTTTCACATGTTATTTTTTATTTGTTTTATATTAAAATAAAAGCCCATCACTCTGTGATTGTTACGTAACGGTGGTGTATCAAACACACAACGAGGAAGATAAGAGTTAAACAAGTCTTTACTTGATAATCCACAGGGAGAATACAGAATCCAGATAAGAACATACACCAACTCAGAACAAACGAGACCCGACAAAGACACACCAACAGATTTGAACTAATATACACAGACAAATTAACTAAAATGACTAACAGCTGTGATGAAAATAATTAGTGTCCATGGTAACAGATAGTGTCGGGAAACTAGAACAAAGAAGCATGTGACTGAAGAAATACAAACAAACTGAAAGTTCATGTGGAGTGTGGATGTGACACTGATAGCTTTTCAAAGAAAATTAGGCAAAATATACTCACACGTGACACTGAGCTGAACAGCAGGAGAGATGTGATTGTGTCCGTGTACAGCACAGCTATATCTGCCTGCATCCTCTCTTCTGACTGACTGCAGCAGGAGTTCATTGTTTCTGTCTCTTCTCTCAGTTAATGGCTGTGAGTTTCTGTACCAGATGAATGTTGCTCTGTCAGTCAGAGTGCAGCTGCTTTTACATGTCAGACGGACTGAATCTCCCTCTGTCACTCTCTCAGGAGACTCCACCTGAAGATCTGAACACAACACACACATTATATCTAGTGCTGCTGTCATACACTGATTATTATTCAACATAATTCACAGAAGAAGAGAGAAACCTCATGAGAGTCACCTGTGACAGCAAGAGTCACTCCTTGATCACCAGTCCATCTTCCTCCTGTTTTATCAGTGATGAATCTGAAATAGTACATGTGTGAATCCGTCAGTGTCACATGACTCAGTCTGATGGTGCAGTTCTGCTGTTTATCTCCCAGATACTGAAGCCTCTGACTGTATTCGGTGTCATTAGACAGATCTGGAGGCTCTACACCCCTTATAAATTCTTTGGTCCAGAACACTCTCATGATCTGATATCCAGTAGGGTATGTATAAATGCAGTTCATTATCACTGATGAGTTCTTTAGTGCACAGATGTGTGAAGGACTGTAACTCACACCCCAACCAGCACTAGAAACCCCTGAAACACAGAATTCATCGAGATGAAAATGTTGTTTTATCAGTTACAATGAACCATGAAAACATGATAATACTTTCTACTATTTGAAAACAGTGACAGGAAAATGTTATAAATGAATCTTCTCAGAATCTACTGAGTGATGGAGGATGCTGCAGAAATAAACAAACAGAAACAGCCCTGCAAACAAGCCTGCGCTGGCCCTTTACGGGCCCACTTAGGGCTGCCAGCACAGGGCCCCTGAGAATTTTCTCATTGGCAAAATGTTGGCCCCTTAGCACTGGCCCTGCATGGGCAGCCCTCACTTATCCTCCAGGAAGCCGTATTGAAAATAATAAAGTTAATAAAAGTAATAAGTTATAAAGTCACCGTTATGGAGATAAACACTTACTTTAGTTGGGCTCTTGACCCTTGACTTCTTAACTGTAATGTTCATCTGGCTGTTGTAACTGTGTGCTTCTGAAGCACATTTGCTTTAGCAAAGGTTGTAAGAAGCAAAACTGATCTTATGATTCAGTCATCATGTAGTGGCCTAATTCTCTGATGACATTAGTCAGATTTAATAATTTCACATTATAGTATCTCCATTGCTTTAATATTTTGAATGTTTTTAAGTCATTATGCAGAAGTTACTCAGACAGGATCATGTAGATTCACACAGACATTAAGAGTCAGCATATGAACCTCAACAATGGTGACAATCAAAAAAATATTCAGATCAACTCTGAACATCACAAAAAAGCTACTAAAGTCACAAAAAAAAGTTTTGGTTGATAATCACCATTGTTAAGGTTCATCAGCTGACTCCTGATTTCTGTGTTTCCATGTCCCATTGACAAATGCATTGAAATAGCTGCATCTTTCTAGACCAGGGATGGGGAACTTCGATAGTGATGAGGGCCAACATTTTTTCTCCTTAATACCAGGGGGCCAGATTACTAATCCACACTCGCACCTTTTACACCGTCTTACTCAATTTACTTTTTCAATTAAATCAATGTACATTTAATGTAATTTTTATGAACTCTTACTAATGTAAGATTTTATGAACTGTTAAACTTGTGCATTTTTGGTAATACAAATAGGAAACTTTGTTTTTAGTTGACAAGCAATATTCCTCCAACAAGCAAATGCAAACATCTCAATTGCATTATCTGTAAATTTGCAACAAACAAATGTACAGAAGTCCTATTTTTGATTACAACCCTAGAGAACATTTTCAACTCAGCCTCGTTAAAAAGTGCTTATTTAAAAACAATAGTTGTTCCATATGGCATTACCATAACCCACATCCACATATTACCATGAAAAATACTATTTTTTAAAAATGTAAAATTTTCGATCACGCTCTGACAGCGGAAGTGATGTCTAGCACTCATTGAAGTATATGCGCGAGACATCACTGCCGTTGTCAGAGCACGATCAGACCTTACGAATCGAGTGCTGAACGCAGTTGGACATAGTGGTGTATTAGAGGTAAAAAATGATATAAATACTGTTCGGTTTCTCACACAAACCGATCGTTTCGTGTCTTAGGACATCAATGTGCCGTCACGAGCCGCAGGGTTTAATTTGGACTTGTCTATGCAAGTTTTATTTACTCTTATAGTAGAAGTTCCCATTCACTCGCATTATTTGACTGACAGACGGCAACGGTTGGAGTTAAAAATCATCATTTGTGTTCTATTGAAAAAACAAATTCACCTACATCTTGGATGCGCTGGGGGTAAGCAGATAAACATCAAATTTTCATTTTTGGTTGAACTACCCCTTTAACTTTAACACTTCTTAAGTGTTACTCTAACACTCATTAAACACCAGTGCCCGCATTTATCAAGCTTCTCAAAAGGCCATTTTAGTCTAAAGTTCTGAGAATTCATGAAATTTAAACTTAAGCATGAAAGCAAGTTATCAAATTTCTTAAAGCTAAGAATCACTCTTACTCTCCCAGTTATTAAAGACAGCTCGAGAGGTCTCTCAAGTGGTTAGGAGTTGCCAGTAAGGGCTTGTGATGGCATTGAGGAGACAGAGATATGCGCAAATCTTTCAGGGGAGCAATATTTTTTTTAAATGTTTGATGACGAGCAGATAATCAAACGGTATCGTTTGGACAGAGCCAGGCATCATCTTTGTCAGCGCTGATTAATGTTGGGCTGAATTGTTTGACTAAGGGTCTGTTCACATATCGCGTGCGCAAATTCGTTATTACAAACGTAGGCACGCGGCAAATGCGCTCATAATACAATCAACGCGCATGCGGTGCAGCATACTCGTTTTTTCCAGACGCGCCTATGCCGCAGCGGGATGAAAACATCTAAACTTTTTGAACGCATGTTATAAGAACTAACCGATCAGCTTTGGCCTCTTCGTAACAACATCGAAAGCTCAGTGGAAAACATGTTTATCTTTCATTTCCAATGTGTATATCATCATGTATTCTCTTGAAAATTCTTTATTGTCAAATGTGTGTTGAATGTAAACTCTTCTTAGGAATTTCATCATTCAATGTGAATTTATCTGAGAATATTCTTAAATAAGGAAATCTATTCAGTGATTGGTCTATGCCTATGTCGTCATCCAAAGTCCCATTTGTGGCACAGCAAAGTGTGAATCATTTATAAGACTGACACTTAATATTTAGTCCTACACTTCACTTAAATTATGACTGAGATGCTTGATAACTAACTTTTAAGCACAGCTTTGAGCTAAGATTTTTTTAGTCAATTCAGCGTTCTTGTGAGTAATTCTCAGAGGCTTGATAAATACGGGCCCATGGGTTTTGTTGTGGGGTTTAAAGGGTTAAAGGTTTAAGAAAAAAATATGCATAGTGAAACACTTTTTTACAGTAAAAAACTGTAAATTAATTTATGGCAACAAACTGCCAGTAGATTACCGTAATCATGAAAAAACTGCAATGTGCTGTAAAACCTAACATTCAAATTTATTAAATGAAACAAGTTAATTTCACTGAAGCATTAATGAAAGTTAATAGAACTCAATAATTGATCAGTATGTGTTATGATCACCGTCTGTTCCTGTCACTTCCTGGACTACATTCCCCATAATCCTCTCTGCCAATTACCTGCACTCACTCCACCAATCACTCCAATAATCACCACACCCAGCTGCCGCATTACCTGGGCTATAAAAGACTCACACACACACCACCTCATGGCGAAGTCTTGTTTACCCTGTGTTACATTACTGAGCGTTTATATCCTGTCTGATTGTCTGTTATCGTTCCTGCCTGTTACCCGTTATCGACCCGTCGCTGCCTGCCTTTGACCCTTGCCTTGTCTGCGGTTCTGTGAACGATATCTGCCTGTCCTGACCATTGCCTGTATCCTGACTATGATCCTGCCTGTCCCTTGCTGTTCCTGTTTGTTCCCGTTTGACCCTGCCTGTGCGACCATGCTCACTTTTAATAAAACGCTGCATTTGGATCCCCTGCCTGAGTCTCCCATCGTTACAGTATGTTTTTGCACAAGATGTTGGTGTTTAATGTTCTGTTGGGATTTAAAGGATTTCTGTTGTCTGAGTTTTGTGGATCACCATTGTGTTGTAGAGTAGAGCCTGTGCTTCAGTCAGTGATGAGATGAGAAACACTGATGTTGTGCTGCATGTTGCTTTATTTAAAGGAAGTAACTGTGTAGTTGTTGATGCAGTGACAATCTCTTAGCTAATTTTAGTTGTGCTGTTGTTA
The DNA here is from genome assembly GCA_003731715.1 of Anabarilius grahami. Lineage (NCBI taxonomy): Eukaryota > Metazoa > Chordata > Actinopteri > Cypriniformes > Xenocyprididae > Anabarilius > Anabarilius grahami. The sequence continues at coordinate 2,607,900 of RJVU01017965.1, forward strand.
GTTAGCAGTTTTCTGCAGAAGAGCCAATTTAAGGCAGTCAATTTCTGCAAATGAAATTAGTTGACTCGAGTTTTATTTGAGTATATAGTATTTTACAGCAACATTCTGTAATGTAGATTATGGTAGAGAACTGTCAAATTAACAGTAAAGTATTGGCAACTTTTTTTGCCAGTATTTTACTGTAATTCACAGGACAATTTTTTTTTTTTCTTACAGTGTAGACAATCTGGGGACTTTTGGCATACTCTTTTCAACATACTATGCTTTGGGACACATTTATTATAATCTCACATACTATCACAAATATCACATACTATTTAAGATGGATATGCACATTGGGATGCAGGGTGTGACAAAAAATCTATTAGATATTTATAAACTGGATGGCTTATTTCATTGTCTCACCCAAACCCTTGTGTTTTAAAAGTAAAAACATCAACAGAGCACAGAAAACTGCTCATTAATCACTAATTATGACGTCTTTGAAAATGAAATAAAAACATCAGTGTTTCTAAAGTGAATGAAACAGAGACTCACCGTGAACCATGAGCAGAAAGATCAGAGGAAGAGCAGGAGCCATTCTGACCGACATCAGCATCAAATATATCTATAATACAGCATAAATCATCACTCATATACTCATAAACAGTGTGTGTTCATCACTCTAAACAGCTCTTAGTGTTAGTAAGATCTTTGCACATCTGAAGATTATTAATGCTCAACATCAGTGTGTGTAAATGAACTGATCATTAGATGTACAGAAGATATTTCTCATGTCAGGAATCATGTGTTATATGAGCTTCAACTATAGAAATAATCATCAGTTTTTATTGAAGTATGAATGTGTTTGTCTTACCGTGTTGAAGCTCATCAGATCAACAGCAACCAAATGACAGACTGTTTTAACTCATGCACTTTAGCTTCACATTGAAGGACATTTGTGTGGTTAACGCTGTTTTTAAAGCCCAGTGGCGGAAATATCAGTGTCCCTCCCTCAACAAGAGAACAACATCAACAAACTAAAACTAATGAAAAAAAAAGATGTTTAAGTTTAAATATATTTACTCAAGATGTGTAAAGAATAGGATTGTTGTTGTGAGGGTCATTCCGAAAGAGAAACTCTCTTTTCTTTTGGGTTGATCACAAATAAAACTGATCACTTAAAGGGAAAGTTACAGGAACACAAAAGTCAGAAGCTGAAAATACTGAACATTTTAAGACCATTGTCCATTGTAAAGGTGATTAATTATAATTTTGTTCAGTATATCCGTATAACATTATCAATTATTAGAGAAAAGCATGAGAAAGCAGTGAGCTAGAGATCAGTCATGTGATCATCTGATGGATTAAATATGTGGCATGGTTGCAGGAAATAACCAGGTGATGCTCAAATACCAAATCATTAAAAGGAATATATTATAACTAGCTGACTACACCACCACTTTAAAAACAGGGAAGTGACTACCCAATAGAAATAGGGCACAGGTTCATTACCATGAAAGGCAAGAGAGGTGGTGGGTATCAGAGTGATTGTCTTGAAACCTCAAACCCACACACACACACACACACACACACACACACACACACACACACAGGTTTGTTTTGCTATCTTAGTGGGGACTCTCCATAGGCGTAATGGTTTTTATACTGTACAAACTGTACAGGTGATGTAGGTGATCTCAGGTTGTAGGTGATCTCAGGTTTTTATTACATCGTGGGGACATATGGTCCCCACGATGTAATATAAACAAGAACACACACACACACACACAATTGGTTATAAGCAGCAAACCACACTCTGTGCTTGAAATATCAACACCAGAATGCAAGAACAGCTTGCCTCCTCACCTCAGGGCCCTTCAGCCTAAAAAAACAGAAAAAAATGAGTAGAAGATTCAGACTAAAATTCAGTAGGGTAAGTTCACAAAATAATGTGGGTGTTGTACAAAAGAACTCACCACAATTGATCACTTACTTGCATAAAATAAATATAAAATATTACAACTAAATAAACTACATACGATTAGTCAGTGTCCAACTAGAACAAAAGAAATAGTAAATTACTACACACACACACAAAGAGAAAAGAAACAAAATACAATAATAAACAAAACAGATGCAAAACAAAGTCAACAATGATTGGATACACAAACAAATAACAGGGAAAACCTAGGAAAACAAAACCAAAAAATAGGATAACAACAAAAGGACCAAAATATATAAAAAGAAGCTGGCCAATCTGGCTAGGCCTTCTACCAACTAAACTTAAATTTAGGACAAAACAAAAACAATATGGCACGTGTCATGTCCTTAAACCTCACATATGAAATACACTAAGAGCAACACCACATATCATTACATATTAATATTACAACTTACATCTGCATGAAAGGAAAGTGTGCAAGTTAACTTTAACTCCCATTGTGGGTGTGCTCATTAGAGAGTCAGACTTGAAACCTGAAGGTCACGGGTTCAAGTCTAAGTACTGGCAGGAAATGTAGGTGGGGGAGTGAATGAACAGCGCTCTCTTTCACTCTCAATACCCACAACTGAGGTGCCCTTGAGCAAGACACCGAACCCCCAATCACTCCCTGGTCACCGCAGCAAAAACTGCTCACAGTAAATTCCCTGGTGTTAAATTAACACTGCTCAGTGTTCATATGGGAACCACCAGCAGAGTGATAAAGTGACACTGAAGCAGTGTTAGAGTTAATTAGACACTTTAAGTCCAAGTTAACCGGAAGTTGCAAACGACTTTTCTCCAGTGTTGTGATGTATTTCCAAGTGAAACAACATATTGAATAGAGGGCAGAGTTTTACTTTAGTGCTCCTCCTCTCCATCTCTCGCTCATAGCAGACTAACGGTTGCAGAGGAGTGGTTTAAGCATTTTAAACCCAAGCCGTCAAACTGACTTTATCAGAGAAGGAACGCCATTCCAGACCGGAATTAACTTTTCAGATTTTGATTAAAGATTACCGTGACAAACATTTTTTCTTCTTCTGTGTTTTAACTTGCACGGATTAATTGTTTAGCACAAGACTAGTAATATGCACTAACAAAGTAAATAGGGTAGATTTTGATTTCATGCCAACTTTAAGTGATTAATTGAGTGATGATTGTTTGATTATTGAAGACACCTGATGATAACGAGCAGAATCACTGGAGGAAAGAGAAACACAAGAACTACAACTGACCTCAGCCACAGCCTTAGATGAAATCAACTGAAAAGACATTTAGGGTGTACTCACACTAGGCATGGTTGCCTTGGCTTGAACCAAGCCCGAGCGAGATTGTCCCCCCCTCCCCTCTCCCCCTTGGCCCGCACTCACATTGCCCTTAACGTTTCAGGCCAGAGCACGCTAACGTCATATACGATGCAACTTTTTGAATGGAATAAAACATGAAGAAATACACTTTCGCTAAGATACTGCCTAATATATAGGCTATTCATATTTTTTGCCGCGCAGTGATTTTCACTTGCACGTATCAGAGGATTATTATATAGCAGCTGGCGTTAATGGAGAAATTTGCAGCTTTACTCGCAAACTATAATTTCTGTTCATCAATAAGGTGAGAACTAGACCCGTTATTAACCCAAATACAATCAAATTAATTACATGAATTGAAAAGTGTACTATCAAAGCAATAATAAAGATGTTTGCCGTCATATTGATGACAGTAGCGCACACAAAAGTAGTAGCCCTCTGGCCCAGCTCTTCCAAGTGGGCCAGGGGGGATTAAACGAACCGTGCCCGGGCATAGAACAGGGCGATCACACTTGTCAAACAAACTGGGCTTTGGGGGTCAAACGCGCTCGGACGCGGTTCAGAGCGCCTAGTGTGAGTACACCCTAAATCTCTTTTATTATAAACCAGACTGACTTTATTTCTGTAATTTATCTACAGTTCTTTTTGAGAATTTACAGAGGTTTAGGTGTCAATGTTTTATTGAAAATGTTTGATCACCACTATTGTGATCAGTGTTTCTTTTAGTTGGGCAGTTTGACTCTTTTCTTTTTATGTTAGCCTGTGGTTTTTGTAACAGTGTTTATCAAAACTTATAATTTGTTGCAAAGGAAGCCATAAACAATGATGATCAGATAGTTTTTTGCAAATATTGTGAATTTTTTAGTCTTTTCCTCTTTTTTTTCCATTCTTTACTCTATAACTTCATCAAAATCTGTCACAAGTTTAACATGTGATATTTACAAAATATATGTAATTTTAAATAACTTAGTAGATCCAGACAAAGAAGTGCATCAGACATCCACTAAATGGATTTCCACTAGACTTTGAACTCCTGAACAAAAAGGATTCAAAAGACAGACCTTGACACACACAACAATATATTCAGACATCTTCATAGATTGTTATCCAGAAGGTTGTGCTGCCAAACTGCACTGATGGTTAAGTATTGAAATATTTGTTGTGTCAGTGACTTAATCCTGGATTATAGCTGATTATTTATTTATATAGTGCATTTTACCTTACAAATCGCTTCATAGCAGCTTTACAGGAAAATGTATATAAAATTCAATTTCAAGAATCAGTAGTTTCAAGTATAATTTCAAATTCAACAATTAAGGTACTAACTGAATATGAAAATAAGATCTGATCAGAGTAAAGAATGGAAAGTTTTTGGGAGGGAAAGTAGTTGCATCCATCTCATTCATGAAGAATAATTCACACATCCACCACTAGGGGTCACTACAGTCCTGTTTAACCAGTAAACACTACAGCCTTAAACTGCATGGAGGTTAATAACTACTCAGGTTTATTAAAGCATTAGCTGTTGTTGTAAGAACATGCGAAGTAAAAAATACATTAATACATAATACAACATTTACACTCTGACACTCATTTGACGCTGCTGTAGATCATTGAAGGCTCTTCCACAGTTTGAACAGTTCGCCTAAAAAAACAAACAAACAATGATGTTACACTTTAGATTATACACTCTATGCTGGTTGAGGTAATGCTGGTTAAGACAGTGCTGGTTAAGTTGGTTTTTCTCACCTCACGGCAGCATCAGGCTGATGAACTCTTATATTGTCGTACTGTTTTTCATTCTCCTCTGTTCTCTTCCTCTCTTTCTTTCTGTGATGTTGGACAGTTGCGTACTGGATCTCCTCAGTATCTCTGGATTCAGTTTTTCCTCTGGATCTCTTTGGTTTCACACTGGCATACGGAGCGTCATTGGCTGAATCCGGTTCAGAAAGAGGCTCTTCATGGACTGAAACTCTCTGTGACGCGTCAGAATAGAGATCATTCTGAAATACAAGAAAATAAGTCATTATTAATTAAGATGTAAATCAGTTTGATCTGAAGTGTAGATTCTCAATGTAGAGCAGTTTATCTCACTTTTCAGATCAAGTGCCACATAGATGGAATCAGATATGTATTGATGTTAAAGGAGCCATATGTAGGATTGTGGCCTAAACTGGTACTGCAATCACTATAAAAATACTGTAGAGCGGTGTATCCCCTCCCCCTACCCCCTGACTCGAGGTTGCCAGATGAGCTGCAGGATTCAGCAGAAACGTAGGCTGCTTAAATGAGCTTCCAATGGCAAGTGACGAACAGACGTACACAGTAAGTTTTTTTTCTGTTAATTCTGTTTATGCTTCATGAGAGATATTTTGATAAGTAATTATGTATTTAAAAAATTTACTAATTGTCATTAGTTAAATATAATCGTAAAGATTTATGCTCGTATGTGACAGTATAATCGTAAAGATGTATGCTCGTATGCGACAGTATAATTGTAAAGATTTATGCTCGTACGTGACAGACAGAACGGTAACTGTTAGTCTAACTTGTAACGTGAAGAACAAATGACGAATCATTTTTACTGAGGTAACATAGAGGCTACTGTCTCAATTACGTTTCAAATTGCCATAATGGGCGTGCTAATGTTGTTTTCCTCAGCGTCTCAGCATAATGACAGAGCATACGTCCATGTGGGCTAACGTTATGTTACTTTGCACAAACATGCATAACTTTGTTCGGCTGTCATGAATATATGAAATGTCCATTGACATCAAGTACAAGTTAGCCAAGCATAGATGAATCTTACCTGTCCAGGAGAAAATGAGCAATGTTGGCGTCTGTGTTCAAATTCTTCTCCGTTTTCAGCCGTCTCCATCTTTCAAAAGCATCTCCAATACAAATTCTGGTTTTATTTCGGACTTTGTCACGACGAATTTCTGAATTATAACGAGGTCTTTTTGATTTAGTAGCATTAGACATTTTTATCCGACTGCAGTTAGGGTAGATTACAGCAAAGCTGGCAACACGGATCCCGAAACACTACTGACTTCGTGATTGGTAGATAGGTAGAGGGAGGCGCGTCAGGCCAAAACACAAAATGACAACATCAACATCAGTTGAGGGCTGCAAGTCCACTTTTTAAATGACAATATCCTGGCCGGACTACTTTTGTCAGTGATATAAGTATTTGAAATGAACATGATTTCTTAATGTCTAGTGACACATCAGGGCCATTTTATGATTAATTGAAATATATTTCTTACATACAGCTCCTTTAAATACAGAAATGTAATTGTACAGCAGAAAAAGAATCAGAATTTGAAGTGAAATACACTGCTGATGTAAATGCTAATGATTATCAAATCATTAAACAATCAATCTACATCAAAATCTATCGCAAACATATCAGAGATTAGAATTAAACCCTTATTGTGTCACACCACATGAGAGCGCTTCACATGGAGTTGATGCATTCGTCTAAAAATATTTTTTGTTTTTTCTGGATTGTGTTAATAAAGACTTTGATAATGTTAGTTTGCCATCAGTCTGTACAGTTACAGTCTGAAACAGATAACAGCTGATCGATTGATTTTCTGCTTCTGTAAAGTTGTGTGTCTGGATGATTTACCCGTTTCACTGTGAGATCTTCAGTTTTATCACTCCTTCGTTTCTTTCTGTTATAATGACAGAGATTGACAGCATATAGATGAATGTATTTAAGAGAAAATATGAATGCTGTTTTTAAAGATCACTAATAATCAACATTAATGAGCCACCCTGCTAGATATGTAACATTCCCAGAACGTCTCCATTGATGTCAAGGACATTGGCTAGTTAAGTTCCCAGATGGTTCCGAGACGATCACGATGTGGAGTTCTTTTAGGGGTTGTGGGACGTTATTAGTTTTAATTTCAGGGAACATTCAGTACATTCTGGGGTTGTTTAGGGGACTATTACTGTAGGACGTTCCCTCAAGATCTCTACACTACATCATTTAGAGTAAACCAGGGAAGTTTCTGTTAAGCTGAAGTCATCTTCTATTCTGTCCTTTATAAACCTCTTCATAAGGAAAAATGGCTTCTGGTGCAGCACCGGATGTACATAGGCTGCCTGAGGAAAAACGCAGAAGTGACCGTGCATAGAGTCCATTGGAGTGTATACGCTGCCCAGGACCTGATTTAAAGAAATGCCAGGTATCCACTGCCCCACAAATATAGGAAAATGACAGATAGCAAGGATTTACGATTTGATTGTAATTAATTTATTATTATTATTTTTATGGGAACTTTGCATTTTACCTATAGATGAAATAGCTGCTTCTTAACCAATTTTTCCAAATTGGTAAGGAAGATGCAACGCTGTCCTGAATGAAACATCCCCATCTAACTAACAGGGAACCATATGGGAACAATCTGTTAACGTCCCAAATGTCCTCTTTGTAACGTTGCTATGTGACCATGGAATAACCATAATGGAACAGCCTCCTAAAGTCATATAAGGAACCTTAAACTGCAGCACTTTCATTATAAGAGGTAGTTTTAGGAACATCCCTAATGTTCTGTAAAGGTTCGGAATTTTCATCACCTTTAGAGAAATTTTAGGGAACCTTGCACAATGTCACGAGAACGTAACCTCCTACATGGGCATTTCCTACTACACCAAAAGTGATTTTTTAATTTTTTATTGATCTCACATTATAACCAGGATGATGATGATGATGAAGAATAATCCTCCAGATGTCGCTGCGATCACAATCACATTCCTACCAGCACCATGATGAACTGAAAGAGGAAGATCATCATGATTAACTCTCCAAACTGATGAATGATGTGAAGATACAGGAGTGCGTTAATAAAAGCTTCACCTGTGACAGTTACAGCGTCTGATCTCTGAGATCCATGTTGATTGTGAGCCTGACAGTAGAAGCGTCCACTCTGTAGTGCACTGAAACTCTGTCCAGATCCAACAGCTGAGCTTTCATTCTCCTTAAACCAGCTGAAGTTCAGAGCAGGAGGGTTTGAATCACTGCTGCAGATCAGAGTCACTGAATCTCCTGACACTATTTCACCAGATCCGTTTATCAACACTGAGACGTTCCTGGGCGAGTCTAAAAAGGACAAAAATTAAATCCTTAAATCATCTCATTCAAAGACAATCTCCAGTTTTTAAAAGGAACTAATGAATCTGTACTCACACGTGACATCGAGCTCAACAGCAGGAGAGATGTGATTGTGTCCGTGTACAGCACAGCTATATCTGCCTGCATCCTCTCTTCTGACTGACTCGAAGTTGAGTTCGTTACTCTCATTTAATATCTTCTGTGAGTTTCTGAACCAGATGAATGTTGCTCTGTCAGTCAGAGTGCAGCTGCTTTTACATGTCAGACGGACTGAATCTCCCTCTGTCACTCTCTCAGGAGACTCCACCTGAAGATCTGAACACAACACACACATTATATCTAGTGCTGCTGTCATACACTGATTATTATTCAACATAATGCACAGAAGACGAGAGAAACATCATGAAAGTCACCTGTGACAGCAAGAGTCACTCCTGGATAACCAGTCCATTTGTCTTTATTAGTGATGATTCTGAAATAGTACATGTGTGAATCCTTCAGTGTCACATGACTCAGTCTGATGGTGCAGTTCTGCTGTTTATCTCCCAGATACTGAAGCCTCTGACTGTATTCAGTGTCATTCGACAGATCTGGAGACTCTTCACCCTTTATTACAGTGCCTTTGGTCCAGAACACTCTCATGATCTGATATCCAGTAGGGTATGTATAAGTGCAGTTCATTATCACTGATGAGTCCTTTAGTGCACAGATGTGTGAAGGATTGTAACTCACACCCCAATCAGCACTAGAAACCCCTGAAACACAGAATTCATCGAGATGAAAATGTTGTTTTATCAGTTACATCAGACCATGAAAACTTAGGAAAGCATATGAATACTTTTATTACATGAAAATGATTCCTCGTTACAGAAGAAAATACAGGCTAATCATCTTAAAATCTAATAAAGGATCTCAGTGTGAAAGACTTCATCAGCTTTAAAGGAAGGTGTTGCAGAAAAGCAGAAATGAAAAGAGAGACGTGTGAAAACAGAGCAAAGAAATCAGCGACGAACAACATGCTGCTCTATCAAATAATGCAACAAATGACAAATAAATGTGTTTTACAGCTTTTAGTTCATGTTCATTAACTTATGGCCAACAATATTGATGATCTGCTGCTACACAGCCTAACTTCCTGATTCAAAAGGAAATACATTCTGGCGTCTTTGAAAATAAAATTATATAAAAACAGAGTGTTTCTAAAGTGAATGAAACAGAGACTCACCGTGAATCATGAGCAGAAAGATCAGAGGAAGAGCAGGAGCCATTCTGACCAACATCAGCATCAAATATATCTATAATACAGCATAAATCATCACTCATATACTCATAAACAGTGTGTGTTCATCACTCTAAACAGCTCTTAGTGTTAGTAAGATCTTTGCACATCTGAAGATTATTAATGCTCAACATCAGTGTGTGTAAATGAACTGATCATTAGATGTACAGAAGATATTTCTCATGTCAGGAATCATGTGTTATATGAGCTTCATCTATAGAAATAATCATCAGTTTTTATTGAAGTATGAATGTGTTTGTCTTACCGTGTTGAAGCTCATCAGATCAACAGCAACCAAATGACTGACTGTTTTAACACAAGCACTTTAGCTTCACAGTGAAGAACTTTCTGTGGTTAACACTGTTTATTAATGACCAATTCTGAAAAATATCAGTGTCCCTCCCTCTACAAGAGAACAACATCACTGAACTAAACTATTTAAAGAAAAATAATGATGTCCTTTTTTGTCTGTCGCCCCCTACTGGACATCACTTATTACTGTGTCACGTGATCAATGCTTCTGCACAGCAGTGATGCCCATTACAGACAAGCAGGTGATCAGATGAATGGTTCTCAAACCTGTCCTGGAGGACCCCCAGCACTGCACGTTTTGGATGGTCTCTCTCATCCAACACACCTGATTCAACTCATCAGCTCATTAGTAGAGACTGCAAGACCTGAAGTAGGTGTGTCAGATAAGGGTGACATAAATGTGCAGTACTGGGGGTCCTTCAGGACAGGTTTGGGAACCACTGAGACAGATGATTTACTTACTAAAGTGCAGAACTTAGACACATATTTTCTTAAAGATGTTTTTTAATTTTTTTCATTCACTGAAGCACAGACAAGTTTTAATTACTTAACAGATGCCAGAGGAGGCTGACAGCATAAACCCCTCTCATTTCAAAACTGACCAATCAGAATTGATATTCAAATAATGCAACATGTCCCATACTTGGAAATTGTACTCTGCATTTCACCCATCCAAGTGCACTCACACAGCAGTGAGTATTGAACACAAACCCATCGCAGTGGGCAGACGTTTTTGCTGCAATTGGGGGGTTCAGTGTCTTCCTCAAGGGCACCTCAGTTGTGGGTAATGAGAGTGGAAATCAGCGCTATTCATTTATCTACTCCCCCACCTACATTGCCTGCCAATACTGAGACTCGAACCCATGACCTTCTGGTTACAAGTCAGACTCTCTAATTATTAGGCCATAGCTGCCCACTGAAGTGGGAAATACAAGAGAAACCTTCAAATAATGCTGTAAAGAGCTGTATGATGCATGAATAAATTATGAGCTGAATTGTCTTAGTAATTTCCTTTATTTTCACTATTTTATTTTTTGCTGTTGTTATGTGACTTTTTAGTAGCTTGTTTTCTAATGTTCAGAATTGATCTGTTCATCAGAATATGTTGCTTGTCACCATTGTTGAGATTCACAGGCTGATTCTTGATGTCTGTGTGTGCCTAAAAGAAAGATTTATTTATTTTTTTTTTTGAATCAGAACAAATTTTGTGAAATCCTTTAGATTATATTGAAATAGCTGATCTTCACCTGTAGTCCTCTGTAATCAATAATGTAAATCTAACTCAGAGATTGGGCTCTAAATGAGTTCAATGATTCAGGTAAAATAATTGTTATGTGAAAACATAACCAACATTACCTGATCACATTTTGTCTTTTGCGTGTCTGGCTGTTATGACTCAGTTACAACAGCCCAAACTAAATCTAATATTAAAATATCAAGGGTCAAGAGCTCAACTAAAGTAAACCCTTATTTCCATGATGGTGACTTAAAAATTGTGATTTTCTCCTTTGGTGATTTTGCTTGTTAACAGCAGGTGTTCATCACTAATGTTCAATAGTCATATAATTAATGAATTATCTTGATTGAATGGTCTTGGAAGGTCTGGTCTCGATCACACCTCTGGTCTTGAATGGTCTTGGTTTTGGAGGTCTGATCTTCACCTCTGAAATTAACACAAAGTTATGTAAATGTGTAATATTAACACATTACAGGTGTTCTTGGCTGCACAGATTGTGTTGATGCTGTGAACAAATACACATGTTGTGTTCATTTTAAAACTACACATAAAATGTGTAAAACAATTGAATTCTTCCAACACATTTTTATGCAATATTGACACAAAATGTGTAAACTAGAGTGTTACACATAATATGTGTTATTTTTTTACACATTTCTTCTTAGAGTGTGGGTTTATAGTGTTGAATTGTTCTCACTGCTGTTACGTAATTGTTCCAGAATTTCCAGGTTGATGCCTCTGTTTTTCTTGCTTTGTGTCTTTTTTTACGAACTGCACCAACAAACATTTGATCGTAACACAGAGCGACACATTGTAATGTGTGTCGCCCGGAGTCCCGTCTCCTGCTCCCACAAACACACCACAACGTCACAGGTTGAACCAGAGAGGAAATGTTTATTTCTTAAATTAAGGTTAAGTTCTCTTTGGTGTAGGAAAATAAAGATGGCTTGGAGTCAGTGGGTTTTGGTCGGCCAAAACAATAAACAAAAGAGGGTTGTTCTGCCTAATTTTAGAGGTCTTCCCTGGAAAAAGATAACAAAACAAAACATATAAGTCTTACCTCCCTGCTTAACAGTAAACAGGAGAAAATGGTCATTAAACAAAAAGAGCCTCCTATTTCTTGCAAACGGTCCACATGAAAAGGGGAAAGGGGCAACTGAACATATACCGGCCTACCGCTAACAATTTGTACTCCACACGAGGAGGTTTTAAAGGCTAATCCAGCAATGTCATCCACACTTTGCTAGAAGCACGTTCAAATGCGTGCAACAATGCCGAGGAAGCAGAAGAGGGAACTCATCGAGCCGACTTCCCTCAAAGCTTATATCCATAGCAGATGATCTTCGGCTACGCCCACGTAAACGGCTGCACCTGCTTTCACACAAATGAGCCCGGAGCGACAGGGGCAGAGCGAGAGAGAGAGAGAACACTGCACACACAGCTTTGCTCCACACGATATATGGTACACAATATGAGTAAAACTCAACAGTGACGTTTAGACACGTAACAATGCCGTTGTTTTGTTTGCTTTGTCTTAATTTCAATTTTTGTTTGCTTTGTCAGTTTTTTTTAGAATATGTTTGATAAAGTTGCATTCTTTGAAAGGTTTTATGCTGATCTGAATGTCTTTATACATAAAGAAGCAAAGAAAGGCTGAAACAGAAGCAGGTAAACATTAAGAGTTCAGGAGGAAATATCTCTGACATCCTGCTTCCTCTGTTTTAGTCTGTTTTTATCATTTCTCACCTGATGGACGAGAGGCTCACTGAAACACGGTAAAAATATGTTAAAAAAAACCTCCATATTTAAATCTGGAGTCGGTAAAACTCCATATTTCTCTGTTTTTACTTCATTCAGTCACATTACTGTTGTTAAACACAGGAAAATGTCCTTCTTTGTTGCTTTTCTGTTGTTCTGCTGTTGTGATCATGTAATTTGATCAAGAGAAAATTTCTCAATACTCAGCAGTTTAAAAGTTGTTCATAATATTAATATATTATATTAATATAATTAGTTAATAAAAAACATTAATTAATCACACGTTTTTTGTAATGAACTGAATAGTTTTTCATATTTTTATATTGTAATAATTTCACAGTTTCTCTCTAAATTAATGTAGAAACAACTTTAAGACAGTATATTTTAAATATTTGTTTAATGGCATCTCTGAATGAAGGCTAGTATCACTGACACTGATACTGCTGCTGATGTCTCTATGAAATTTAATTTTAAAAAAACATTAATGGTAGACATTCAACATTACAGTATAACTGAAAGCTATATTTCAACATTTATTAAGCTTTATAAAAATAACTTTTAATTTAAGTGAACTTAAAACAATCTTCACATAAATCCAATATATACTCTAAAAAATGCTGGGTTAAAAACAACCCAAGTTGGGTTGAAAATGGACAAACCCAGCGATTGGGTTGTTTTAACCCAGTGGTTGGGTTAAATGTTTGCCCAACCTGCTGGGTAGTTTTATTTAACCCAAATATTGTTTAAAAATTACTGTATTTCTTGCTTAAAATTAACCCAAAATATGTTCGAAATTAACATTTATTAATATGTTTAATAAACAAACATTTATTAATACTTTTTTGAATAATATTTAAACAATAAACATTTATTAAATTGCTTATTAATAAACGCTCATCTTTTTGATTATTATTGTTGCCTCTAGTAATTATGAGTCTGATTTTTAATTTCCAACCTATTTTGGGTTCATTTTAAGCCAGACATATAGTCATTTGTAAACAATTGTTGGGTTAAATTAAACTACCCAGCAGGTTGGGCAAACATTTAACCCAACTGCTGGGTCAAAACAACCCAATCGCTGGGTTTGTCCATTTTCAACCCAACTTGGGTTGTTTTTAACCCAGCATTTTTTAGAGTGTAATAAATACCTGTGGCCTTCCAACCTGTCAAGGAAATATGAAACTGAATAAAGCTAGCAACCACTTTACAGTCTTCACTGCATAAATTATAAATTAAATATAGATGAATCCTTATTAAATCTACAGTTTTATTTGTTACCTTTGTTCTTTGATGATCATTAATGACAAGACAGCAACTGTTTTTTTAGGCTGCTGTCACTTTAAGAGCTGCTGCTGCAGAACATGTATCTGACACGCATTTCATTTTCTCACAAGTCTTTACATTAATTTAAGATGTTAAATGAATCATTTAAGACTTTTGTAGATAGACAAAATGGGTATTTTGGCATAATTCTCTGTTATTGTTTGTTCAGGTGCGAAAGAGAATTTGATACTGGCGCACGTCTTTCTGTGCACAGGAGTCATGTGTCACACAGACAGCCGTTCTCTTTGTCTTGTGGCGCTTTTATTTTCAGTAACTGATTGTTCATTGGTTGTTGTAGGTCTTCCTATATGCTGATGTCAGTCAGAATGTCTCTTCCTCTGATATTCCTGATCATGATTCACAGTGAGTGACTGATGCTATAATGAACATTATACCTTATAAAAACGTTCCTTTAACGTCAAGAAAACTGTACGTTTTTTACATTTCCAGAACCAACACTGAATATTTAGACAATTTTCTTATAACAAAATTCTGTTAGTTGGGATTTAGCCTACTTTAGATATTCCAGTAACTGACCATTAGCAGAGCTGGCGATGGGGTAAATTATACATTTAGCAAAATAATAATAATAATAATAATAAAGTGCACCCCTCCCCCTTTTTGTGGGATTTCTTTGGCTAGTGGTTGCAGGCTTGTTATAGTGACTTTGGGTGAAATGCTCCTGAGTCGACCACTGTAGTTGTAATAGTTGGTCAATACTGACCTCTAGTGGCATTTCTTTTGAGTTCTGAGTTGTAGCACTTTTCCAGTCTTAAAGGATTAGTTCACTTTAAAATGAAAATTAGCCCATGATTTACTCACCCTCAAGCCACGCTAGGTGTATATGACTTTCTTCTTTCTGATGAACACAATCTGAGTTATATTAATAAATATCCAGACGCCTCCGAGCTTTATAATGGCGGTGAACAGGTCCAACGAGTATGAGCTGAAGAAAGTGCTTCCATCCACATCCATCCATCATAAACATACTCCACATGGCTCCGGAGGGTTAATAAAGGCCTTCTGAAGTGGAGCGATGCTTTTGTGTGAGAAAAATATCCATATTTAAAGATTTAGTTCTCCCCAAAACTGAAAATGATGTTCATGTCCCTCATGTTGTTCTTCACCCGTAGGACCTTCGTTTATCTTCAGAACACAAATTAAGATATTTTTGATGAAATCCAAGAAACTCCATACACTGCAATATAATCAACACTTTCAATATCTGGAAATGTACTAAAGACATTGCAGAGCTTCCGTGTTTATTTCTGAACGCTGACACATTATTGGCCGGCTCCTGTGTTAGCATCACACATGCTGATCACGCGATCACAGCCTCGGCCAATGCTGAGCCATATTCAACGAGACATCCGTTATGCTTTTTTCGTAAGTTGAATATGGAAGGCGGTCTGGCGGAAGCTATTTATTTTACTTTATAATGTGTTAAATATGGATATTTTTCTTACACAAACGCATCGATTCGCTTCATACACCTAGGATGGCTTGAGTGTGATTATTCCATAAATCACGGGGTAATTTTCACTTTAAAGTGAACTAATACTTTAAGACATTTTTTTTTTTTTTTTTTTAAAGAAAAAAAAAATCGGTCTCAGATTTAAAAGCCTCAGGATTTTATCTCAAGACTATGGAGTGATTTTTTTCTGTGGTAATCAGATGTCCCATT
The DNA here is from genome assembly GCA_003731715.1 of Anabarilius grahami. Lineage (NCBI taxonomy): Eukaryota > Metazoa > Chordata > Actinopteri > Cypriniformes > Xenocyprididae > Anabarilius > Anabarilius grahami. Next base: position 2,623,882 of record RJVU01017965.1, read on the forward strand.
TTGTCCAAAATTAACAGGAAATGATGCTTGCTGTGCACACTGCTGTGACTATGGGTGTGCAACATTGACAAAAACATTAGATCAGTCAGAGATTTTAATCAATAACGACAATTAAATGATATTTTGCTGAGTGTGTTACTGTGCTGGTACCTTGGCAGGTTTGGGACTGTTGTGAACAGCTGACTCAGGAGTTTTTAATATTCTTCATATTCTGTGTGATGGTCAGTTCACAGCAGTAACAACCAAAACATTGATATTTTAAACAAAACGTTGAATACTGATATTTGAAATTATTTAAAACGTGAAAAGATACAAAGTCGCCACTAGGTGGCAGCAAGTCACGTTAATGAGTGAGTCATTGAAATTCAAACGGCTGATTCATTCAGGAATGAAGAATATATATATATATATATATCCGTGGCAAGCGGTGACTTTTTTAACCGGGTATGCTGGGTGGTGAGTCATGAAAAAATGTGGCCGATGCAGAATTTAATGGATTTTACATTGAATGGACATTCTAAAACGCTTAATGTAACGTACTAAGGCAGTTATATTAACAGACCAAACTCAGTAAACACCATACTAATAAAGTATAATGTGTACAGCATAGGAGATGAGCCTAGAATATGAACGCAATTCGTTGAATTACACGTTGCGTTTTCCTCCCATAGGAAACAGTTTGCTTTTAACATCGCTTAATGTAGCCTAGGCTTCATGACAAATAACATCACAGCGAAAAGTATTTCTAATATGTTGGACCTTTTACTGAGAGTAGCCTACATTTACCTGTGGAGACGTGCCTTCACAAGCTCCTGTAAGAGATTTTGTGATGTTTGAGTCGATACAACATGCGAAAGGTGCGTTTGCAAAATATGCTGTATTTTTGTAATCCGCTAGGTGCCGCTAGTGTCACACAAACAATATAATTCACCTTGAAACGAATCAGTTTATGACACAGATCTAAATCAGACACGACAAATAAAAAAACACCATGGCGTCAATTTAAATGTATGCCATAAGTATTTTTTTTTACTAATAATTAAAAATAAGTATAACATAATTAGTATTAGCAGCCTATTATAAATAAGTGAAAGTGAAAGTGAAGTGACATGTGGCCAAGTATGGTGACCCATACTCGGAATTTGTGCTCTGCATTTAACCCATCCAAGTGCACACACACACAGCAGTGAACACACACACCATGAACACACACCCGGAGCAGTGGGCAGCCATTGCTGCGGCGCCCGGGGAGCAGTTGGGGGTACGGTGCCTTGCTCAAGGGTCTCACCTCAGTCGTGGTATTGAGGGTGGGGAGAGCGCTGGACATTCACTCCCCTCACCGACAATCCCTGCCGGACCTGAGACTCGAACCCATGACCTTTGGGTTACAAGTCCGACTCTCTTTCCATTAGGCCACGACTGCCCAAATAAAACATAAAATGTAATTATAATAAATAAAAATATTATTCTTTAAAAAATAAGTTGAAATTGTGCAAACTGACTTTTAGCAAACGCACAGACTATCAATTAACATACTGTGATAGGCCTAGTTACAGTAGGACTGTAGAAGTTTTCTTAAAAAAATGAAAATAGTTTTAGTTATGACTTGTTTCCCGATTTGGCTAAGTCTAGTTAGATTAGTATCAAATACAATGTGATTTTCGGTGATCGAGATCTGGCAGCAGCTCATTTTTCCTCTTGGGCGAGCGGTCAGCTCATAGCTTATCCCGCCCACGTAAACTCGCATAGACCAGCAAACCAATGAGAACGCGCGACAGTGATGACGCTCCATAACAAAAGCGTGAAGGCGCAAAAGCTGCTGTAGATCAGCTTACCCGGAAGTCTCCGTAACTGGCAGATTTAAGGAAAATACCGTCGTTTTGGCAAATAATTAAATTACGGACAGTTACATATGCATCACCAATCATGTAGGCTTTATGGTACACATCAAACAAGGGATTTAATAGTAATTTATAATGTTAATATTAGTTGCCGAGTCCACGAATGGCTTGGGTATGCAGAGCATTCACAGCTTATATGGACCGCACGCCACTGATATATATATATATCATCAGTCAAACCATTGTTATGCTTTTTATGGAGTTTATTCATCTAAAAATCCTAACGTTGTATGATATGCACATGAATAATTCTTTATTAAGTAAACAAAAGAATCCATCAATACCTAAAATAAATGTTTGTATTCACACTCGGACTAAACAAGTTGTTAAACTATAGCTTCAACAGATCTCTAACCTCATTTACTTCAGTAAACACCGATTAACCATAGACGGTAAAAGAAATGGACACAGCGACCCCATTGGAACTCAATTGAGACAAGTGAAGCCCATTTTTAGCGATTTTTAGCACTTCCGTTTCTGACGCGCAGACTCAAACTAAGCTTGATGACGTCAACAACCTGTCTGACAGATGTAAATCTTCTAGTAGCTGTGCGTGCAAACTGCCATCGTTAATCTTGCAGAGACGGCGAGCTTGAGCGGGGAGTACCGAATTATTTCCAATTCCCCAAAAACGTTGTTGAAATATTTTGTCCCGTTGCTTTTATGGACTCTAGATTCTATGGGCTTCTCTCTTGACGTCTCCCCGATTGCCTGCGAGCTTCTCCTCCTGTCTGTACGGTAATTTTGCTATTTCATCAACGAAGATAGTTCCGAACAAATCCACAGCAGAACCGTTGTGCGTTTGCAAGCAATATGCTGCGGTGTTCAGTTACTAAACGAATCAGCTACAAATCGGTTCAATAAATGATTTCATGACTCACTCATTAACTGATTTGTCACCACCTACTGGCAGTTTCAGTTTCATATTTAAAAGTAGGCCTATCATTTTATTTTTCCATCATAATTCTATTTTCTAGATGTTATTTTTAAAACATTAATCTCAGCATTATTTATGCAGGTGTAATTGTACCAATTCAGATACAACTTCTGTGCCACTTCTGCAACACAAAGATGAATTTTATTGTTAGTGATATGATTGGTAACAGCTCTATGTAGTGTCTTATTGTTCCAATTGTTTTATTGATTATAAAACAATTCTCAGACAGTAGATATGGATCTTTTAGATTAATTTTAGGAGTGCTGGTCTAGTCTTGGTATTGTCTTAGTCTCGGTTTAGGTGTGGTCGTGACAACACTCGTTCTGACTTCATTTAACTTTCTTAACTTTGTGCACAAGTATGTATATTGTAAGTATTGTAGATATGTGTTTATACATATACAATTGTATTCCCCCCATACAGACTCTTCCAAGAGGTGTGCGCCTTCTTCACAAGCTCATTATAACTGATAAAACAACATATTCATTATTATTAATTCTGTGTTTCAGGGGTTTCTAGTGCTGGTTGGGGTGTGAGTTACAGTCCTTCACACATCTGTGCACTAAAGAACTCATCGGTGATAATGACCTGCACTTATACATACCCTACTGGATATCAGATCAAGAGAGTGTTCTGGACAAAAACACTAGATAAAAATGAAACAGAAGAGTTTCCAGATCTGTCTGAGGACCCTGAATACAGTCACAGGCTTCAGTATCTGGGAGATAAACAGCATAAATGCACCATCAGACTGAGTCATGTGACACTGAAGGATTCACACATGTACTATTTCAGATTCATCACTTATAATCCTAATGGTAAATGGACTGGTGTTCCAGGAGTGACTCTTTCTGTCACAGGTGACTTTCATGAGGTTTCTCTCTTCTTCTGTGCATTATGTTGAATAATAATCAGTGTCTGACAGCAGCACTAGATATAATGTGTGTGTTGTGTTCAGATCTTCAGGTGGAGTCTCCTGAGAGAGTGACAGAGGGAGATTCAGTCCATCTCACATGTAAAAGCAGCTGTAATCTGACTGACAGAGCAACATTCATCTGGTACAGAAACTCACAGAGGATATTAAATGAGAGTAACGAACTCAACTTCAAGTCAGTCAGAAGAGAGGATGCAGGCAGATATAGCTGTGCTGTACACGGACACAATCACATCTCTCCTGATGTTCAGCTGAATGTCACGTGTAAGTATACATTCAAGGACTTAAAGTTGTCTTTCAAATAGTAGCAGAGTTGACTATTTGGGGTCTTTTTATTTTGTGGGAGCTCTTGTGAGAACCAAATGAAAGTGTAAATCAGTCCTAGACGCTGATCATCTCTGGAACACAGCAGATCATTTTGAAAGATGAAAAGGAAACAAGTCAAACTGATGACCTCTCAAATCTACAATTAATGATCATCTGCTCATTGTTCAAAATTCATAATTTTCTGAAATTTATTGTGAATTTTCTAGACCCACCCAGGAACGTCTCAGTGTCCATCAGTCCATCTGGTGAAATAGTGTCAGGAGATTCAGTGACTCTGATCTGCAGCAGTGATTCAAACCCTCCTGCTCTGAACTTCAGCTGGTTTAAAGGAGGAACGTTTGTAGGATCTGGAAGAATCTTCAACATCTCAAAGATCAGCTCTGATGACAGTGGAGAATACAAGTGCAAGTCCATCAATGAACATGGAGAGAAATACTCTGATACTGTGACTTTAAATGTCATGTGTGAGTTAAAGATGGTTCATTAACTGTGTTAACAAACAAATTATTGGTTTAACTATTTAAAACGTGAATACAGAGTTTCTTTTGTCTGTTATTAGACTCTCCCAGGAACGTCTCAGTGTTGATAACTGGATCTGGTGAAATAGTGTCAGGAGATTCAGTGACTCTGATCTGCAGCAGTGATTCAAACCCTCCTGCTCTGAACTTCAGCTGGTTTAAGGAGAATGAAAGCTCAGCTGTTGGATCTGGACAGAGTTTCAGTGCACTACAGAGTGGACGCTTCTACTGTCAGGCTCACAATCAACATGGATCTCAGAGATCAGACGCTGTAACTGTCACAGGTGAAGCTTTTATTAACACACTCCTGTATCTTCACATCATTCATCAGTTTGGAGAGTTAATCATGATGATCTTCCTCTTTCAGTTCATCATGGTGCTGGTAGGAATGTGATTGTGATCGCAGCGACATCTGGAGGATTATTCTTCATCATCATCATCATCACCGCCATCATCATCTTTATAATGTGAGCACAATAACAAAAAAAGTTTTACTTTTGGTCTAATGTAGGGAATGACTCAGTTGTTTTATTAAAAACAACATACATATTTTCTCTTAATTTGGTAACACTTTACAACAAGGTCTCATTTGTTAACATTAGTTATTTTATTAACTAACATGAACTAACAATGAAAAACACATTTGTTACAGTATTTATTAATCTTGTTAATGTTAGTTAATAAAAATACAGTTGTTCATTGTTTGTTCATGTTAGTTCACACTGCATTCACTAATGTTAACAGGATTTTAATAATGTATTAGTAAATGTTGAAATTAACATTAACAAAGATTAATAAATGCTGTATTGTTCATTCTTAGTTCAAATGAACTAAAGTAGTTAACTAATATTAACTAATGAACCCGTATTGCAAAGTGTAACTCTCCATATGTCCATATTCTGTTAATGTCTGTCATTATAACAGGAGGAAACGAAGGGATGGTCAAACTGAAGATCTCACAGTGAAACAGGTAAATCATCTCAACATGATTCACATCAGCCGTTGTCTGTGTTTCAGACTGTAACTGTTCAGACCGACGGGATTCAAATCTTCTCAAAGTCCCAAATCCAGTCAGTAACCAGTTTGTACTACAATATAAAAAAATCACAAAAAAACAAACCTGATTTTATTGGACAGTTGTGAGTGGCCTTGGCAAGTTTTTTGTCAATTTATCCAATCTGGTTGAGTTTTTAATGATAATTTACTGTCACATTTATGATGACTCAGGCCCCATTAAGGGTTTTGTACAAGTCACATGTCTGCCACGACACTGACCAATCAGAGATGACTTCATTCACGTACAATCATTTATCATTGATTTGTTTTATGTGGTCAAAGACATGGTCTAATCTGTCCTGTGACTTGAATTTTTTCAGCTATACTCAAATTAAGAGAAAGCAAAGTGAGAAAACGGCAGAAACAATAAAATCCACATCAAGATCAAACTCTTCTGTCTTCTGTCTCTCCTGTAGATCTCTGATCCCAATGAAGACACATATACAGCTCTTGATCTCAAGTCCATGACCTCTGACCTGTACGACACACTCACAGTAAGTGAGACGTCACAGTCAGATGATCCATCACAGACGATCACATGACCGATCTCTCTCTCTTTCACACAGACGGTTCATCCCAGAGCTCCTGAAGACTCCTGCAGGACTCTTGATCCTCAGAGCTTTTCTGAACATGAGAATCCATCAGTGAGTGTCTGAACCTGCAGCTCTTCTCAATATCATCAATCAAACTCTCTTCAGCTCTAGTGTGATTGATTTGTGGATCTTGAGAAAGGTTTATAATGTTGTTGATGAACTTCAGTCAGTCTTTCTTCATCTTATTGTTTGTTCAGATCAACAACAAAAAACAAAACAAATATTATCAGAGCAAAATGAAAAAGAAACTCATATACTCTTGTCTATATTTTTAATGTATTATGTTGTATTGTTTATTTTATGAAGAGTTCCCTTTTCATGTTTTACTTTGCATGTTTTTATAACTAGGGTCAAAGCTTCAATAAACCTGATTATTAACCTCATGCAGTAATGTCTCNTTTTTTTTTTTTTTTTTTTTTTTTTTTTTTCATACACAAAAGTAAAGACTCATAACTCCAAAACTATAGCAAGGAGAGTCAGGGTATAATTTGATAGAAAAGTATTTTAATTTTTAGGAAAAACTGTTAATAAAAGACAAATATATGTATACTAATTTATTATAATTTTACATATCTTCCTTATTTGATATGCAATAACTCAGGAAGGAAATGAGATAGGATGACAGTTCTTTTTTTTTTTTTTTTT
>RJVU01017965.1:2630799-2696801 GCA_003731715.1 Anabarilius grahami
TACTTCCCTACATGTGAGCTTCATCTGGATCAAATTTTGTGGTGACAGCATAAAGTAAACAAAAGTTACAGCATTTGGAACCAAGGTAGCCTTTTTGTTTAGCCCTTGACATCCCCCTAAAGGGCATTTTTACAATTGTCCCTCCATGAGGAATATCTTGTGATCGACAAAGTGGATTATGTTGATTTTGGACGTATCAATCAGGAGCATCCACTGTAAGAAATGATGTGCCATTTTTTCACGATCTATGCATGTTTAGTGAAGTTACAAGCAAAAACCCCACTTGAAAGCTACATTTGATTTTACTTAGCTATGTGTGCCTGTGGGGTTTTAATGTGTCGTAACTCCGTGAGGAATATCTCATATTTGACTCAATGGATTATGTTGATTTTGGAATCATTTTTATCAAGAATCTGCTGTAAATAATGATGTGCCATTTTCCATGATCGTAGCATGTTTCATGAAGTTATGAGCAAAAATGTGACATAAATACAATATCTTGCAGGGCTTAATGTACAAAAACTCACTGAAGTTTAGTCATAGCCCAAAATATATAAGCTATTCTACTCTGTGAGACCTTTCAAATGACATATGAGATCACTATCTGAGCTGTATGATGCTTTTGACACATTGCAGTACATAGCACAAAAAAACATTCATTGTAAAGTTAAGACTAATCTTTCAAATGACATATTTTGTGTTGATCAAGGCAGTAGTTTTGAAAAAATATGGGTTTTAATTTTTTCGTTTTTAGCTAGGTGGCGTACGCGGGCGGTACACTCCTGTTTAGAGGGGCTACTCATCACTTGTTAAGAGTTGTGGTTATATATATATATTTATATATATATATGAAAAAGTTTCTAAAAATTTCTATTTTTAAGCTTAAAAATGATACCCATTTTGTGTTATTCCTGTCAGTGGTTGCTTAGTAATTTGATTACATTGTAAGAAGCAGGCTAATATTTGATGCCACATTATTAGCAGATATAAGCATGAATTTTGCTTTAATGTTGTCATGTAACCTTGGTTCAAACATTTCTAGGTTTTGTATACACCAGTAATGTAATAATTAACTTCATTTATGATTTTTGAATCTCAATGGGACTATTTTGTGTGGAACAGTGATAACATCAATTTATTCTGCTGTGTTTTATTTTGATCTAAAACACATTTCCTTTCATTAGGCGGATTTGATACCAGAAACATAAGTTAGAGGACCTTTTTTTTTAAATCATTTTATCATTTTATTACCACAAACAACTCACAGAGCACTCAGTTTTAAGGGACAGTACCATTTCCCTTTCCGCTTTTAAACTTTTTGCACATTATTTGAAAGATTGGTTTGTCATCAACTAGAGGTCTTACCAGTGTAACCAGCAGACACAGAGACATTACTGCATGAGGTTAATAATCAGGTTTATTGAAGCATTGGCCCTAGTTACAAAAAAAACATACAAGGTAAAACATGAAGAGGAAACTCTTTTAAAAAACTTTATGCATTTCAATATTGATAAGCAGTACAGAAATCACTGGATTGTTTTATTTAGCTTATGTCAAAACATCCTTTATTATTTAATAAATGTAATATTGTTATGCAAAGAGTTACAAACTGCATATTCTTATTTACATAAATGTATAACTGACATTCTTTGGCTTAACTTCAGATGAGAGTGTCATGACGTAAACATCATTGTTAAGATTGTGATTTTTTAGTATATTTAGTATATTTTTGATTTCGAAGTTAACGCCCAAAACTGAAGACCAAAAATACTGACATATAACATATAATATAGACCGAAACATATAATACACCAAAGTCTACATTAAAATATGATTATGTTCAAACTTAAAAAAAGAAACCATTAACACACACACTTAATGACTTCGGTAAAGTTGGTTTTATATTCGCACATTCGGGCATCCGTATTCAATAGCTTGTTAATCACACTACATTGGACATTCAGTGGACATTCACAAGTAAATATGCCATTAAAACAATACTTGCCGACTTGATCGACTGTGAAAAATGTTGTAAGTTGACAATCATTGGTTGTCAATATCATGTCGCTGCTTAAAATTCGCAAACATTCATTTATTGCACATTTATTGGAAAGTCTGAATTTATCAGAAGTCCGAATGTGCGAATATAAAACCAACTTTACCGAAGTCATTTCCCAGCAGTCCAGATTGACGTCTGAACACAGACTTCCTGACGCTCTGTCATTCATTTGACGCTGCTGTAGATCACTGATGCATCTTCCACAGTTTCAACAGCTGATTGCCTAAGAACAGACAAAAAAAAAAAAAAAACACAATATTGTTACTGTACGGTCTGAGTTTTATTCTGTTTAGTTCATGTTTAGAGTTTGTTTTTCTTTGGTCGCATGTTCCCCTTTGTTCTCAGTTTCCCGCTACTTGTTTGTATCCTTGGTTTCTGTTTCGATTAGTGTTTGAGTTCAGCTGTGTTTAGTTAGTTAGTCCTGTCCTCTGTTCTCCCCCTGTTGGTTGCTATGGTCAGTGATTGAGTTAGTTATGTTCAGGTGTGTCTAGTTTGAGTTCCTTTGTTTGTTCAGTGTATTTAAGCCCTGTGTTTCAGTCTGTTCTTTGTCAGTTCTCTGTTATGTTGATGTTCTTTTCCCTGTTCTGGTGATTCTGAGTTCTGTTCATTAAAACTTGTAAATTGCTGCGATTAGATCCTACATCTCATCCTTTGCTGCAACAACGTGTGACAGATACAGGCGATATGAAGTTGTTTTTTTCTCACCTCACGGCAGCATCAGGCTGATGAACTCTTATATTGTCGTACTGGTTTTCATTCTCCTCTGATCTCTTCGTCTCTTTCTTTCTGTGATAGTGGACAGTTGCGTACTGGATCTCCTCAGTATCTCTGGATTCAGGAGTTTTTCCTCTGAATCTCTTTGGTTTCACACTGGCATACGGAGCGTCACTGGCTGAATCCGGTTCAGAAAGAGGCTCGTCATGGACTGAAACTCTCTGTGTTGCAAGAAAATAAGTAATTATTAATTAAAAAATGTAAATCAGTTTGATCTGAAGTGTAGATTCTCAGTCTAGAGCAGTTTGTCTCAAACTTTTCAGATCAGGTGCCACATCAGATCAATATTTTTTGAAACATTTCACTGATACACACTTGATTATAGGAGAAGAAAAGGACAGAAGGAGTGTTTTAAGTGAAACATTCACACTGCCAGTTTGAGAATCACTGGTCTAAAGAAATGCAAATATTAGTGTCATGATCACCGTCTGTTCCTGTCAGTTCCCAGACTACATTTCCCACAATCCTCCCTGCTAGTCACATGTTCACTCCACACCTATCACCTGTTGCCACATACAGCTTAGCACACTACCTGGACTATAAAAGACTCACACACACACCACCTCATCGCGAAGTCTTGTTTACCCTGTGTGACATTTCTGAGCGTTATAATTCTGTCTGTCTGTCTGCCTGCCTGCCTGTTGCTGAACCTGTTGTCTACCGCCTACGATCCTCTGCTGCCTACCTCTGACCTGTGCTTTGTATACCGACCTGTGAGTGATATCTGCCTGTCTTGATCGACCGCCTGTATCCTGACCACGTCTCTGCCTGTCCCTTGCTGTACCTGTTTGGTCCTGTTTGACCCTGCTTGTACGACCACGCTCACTTTTAATAAAAGCTCGCAATTGGATCCCTGCCTGAGACCAGCTTCGTTACAATTAGTTCATGAATATTTTTTCTGGATTGTGTTAATAAAGACACTGATAATGTTAGTTTCCCATCATTCTGTACAGTCACAGTCTGAAACACAGATAACAGCTGATCGATTGATTTTCTGCTTCTGTAAAGTCATGTGTCTGAATGATTTACCTGTTTCACTGTGAGATCTTCAGATTTATCACTCCTTCGTTTCTTTCTGTTATAATGACAGAGATTAACAGAATATGGACAAATGTATTACATTAATAATATCCACATCAAACCAAAACAGAACTTATACAATCACTGCAGGGTTTTTATTTTTTTTTTTTTTTTTATCAAGCTCACATTATAAACAGGATGATGATGATGATAATGATGATGATGAAGAATAATCCTCCAGATGTCGCTGCGATCACAATCACATTCCTACCAGCACCATGATGAACTGAAAGAGGAAGATCATCATGATTAACTCTCCAAACTGATGAATGATGTGAAGATACAGGAGTGTGTTAATAAAAGCTTCACCTGTGACAGTTACAGCGTCTGATCTCTGAGATCCATGTTGATTGTGAGCCTGACAGTAGAAGCGTCCACTCTGTAGTGCACTGAAACTCTGTCCAGATCCAACAGCTGAGCTTTTATTCTCCTTAAACCAGCTGAAGTTCAGAGCAGGAGGGTTTGAATCACTGCTGCAGATCAGAGTCACTGAATCCCATGCCCAAATCAGACCAGACTGAATGATGGAGACTGAGACATCCTTTGGTGCATCTAAAAGGGACAAAAATAAATCCTTAAATCATCTCATTCAAACACGATCTACAGGTTTTAAAACAACTAATGAATCTGTACTCACACATGACATTGAGCTGAACAGCAGGAGAGATGTGATTGTGTCCGTGTACAGCACAGCTATATCTGCCTGCATCCTCTCTTCTGACTGACTGCAGCAGGAGTTCATTGTTTCTGTCTCTTCTCTCAGTTAATGGCTGTGAGTTTCTGTACCAGATGAATGTTGCTCTGTCAGTCAGATTACAGCTGCTTTTACATGTCAGACGGACTGAATCTCCCTCTGTCACTCTCTCAGGAGACTCCACCTGAAGATCTGAACACAACACACACATTATATCTAGTGCTGCTGTCATACACTGACTATTATTCAACATAAGAAGAGAGAAACCTCATGAAAGTCACCTGTGACATTAAGAGTCACTCCTGTTTTACCAATCCATCTACCATCAGGTTTATCAGTGATGAATCTGAAATAGTACTTGCGTGAATCCTTCACTGTCACATGACTCAGTCTGATGGTGCAGTTCTGCTGTTTATCTCCCAGATACTGAAGCCTCTGACTGTATTCAGGGTAATTGGATAGATCTTGAAACTCTTCTATTTTGTTTTTATCTTGTGTTTTTGTCCAGAACACTCTCATGATCTGATATCCAGTAGGGTATGTATAAATGCAGTTCATTATCACTGATGAGTTCTTTAGTGCACAGATGTATGAAGGATTGTAACTCACACCCCAATCAGCACTAGAAACCCCTGAAACAGAATTCATCAAGATGAAAATGTTGTTTTATCATTTACAATGGACCATGAAAACAGCCTTAGCGCTGTTTTATTGACATTATAGTAGCCTTAGAATACCACTGCATGGAATTCTGTCCTGCTTTATGTTTTTCTGTCCTTTAATGTTTTTAGTTTTTTTGTTTTGTTTTGTTTTTTGTGACTTTAGTACCTTGTTTTATGATGTTCAGAGTTGATCTGAATATTTTTTTGATTTTGAACATTTGCTTTAAATTATCATTTAGTGTCGCACACCTGTAATGGATAATGGATAGGTGTGTTGGAGAGAAGACCAGTGAAGTCAAAATTCGGAAAAGACAAAAATAATCCCCCTTGCAAAACCGTAAAAAAAATGTATTAGCAAAGAAGATCATGAAGATCATGCGATCGAAACGTTGCTAATAAAAGTTTTTTACGGTTTTGTAAGTTGATAGTGTGCGGGATTCTTTTAGTTTTTTTTCCCCAAACCTTTGCAATAACAAATGTGCTTCAGAAACACACAGTTACAGCAGCCGGAGAAACATTAAAGCTGTTGTCTGTAAGTGTTGCCTCTTTGTCGTTATCTCTGTTTGAAACCTGCAATTGCAGTCATATGTTGAATTATTATCTTTATTTTGGTTGTGCATTGGCACGGCTCCTCAGCTCAGATGAATCTAATGTTTGGTGTCAGTCACCACATCAGGGGATACTATACTTCAGAATCACCGTCAGTAGTCTTGAAGTATGACCAAAGTAGGATTTTTCAGCAGAAAATGTCATCTGAACATGTAAGTAACATGTCTGCCACTTTTGTCCTGACCAACTGAGGGGAAAACCATTAGGCCTACAATAAATTGTGCTGCCAATGGTGATTAAATCTAACGATCGCTTAGCTCATATTGCATCAAACCGTGCAAATTATTATTATTGTTATACTTTGTTCTCAAATTGTTATTGTTAACAACATCAGCATTGCGTGACTATGTGTATTTAGTGTATATTAGCGTTACTTGTAGATTTCAATTTCTGTAGCCACTCCGCAGTCCAAAGTCTTTTGCTTTTGACAACGGGTGAATCTCCAGTTGACATTTGGACCATTCTGGATTACAATCCACCATCAAAATGATAAGTTTAATTATTGCAGCTGCTGTGAGAAAAGGCTATAAATTATCCACTATCAGCAGCATCCTATATGCATAGTCTAGCTGGGACTCCTTTCTTTATGTTTACAGACGTGATGTAAAGACGCAAAGACAAACAGCTGCATGCTTAAATTTCCCGCTAAAATCCACCAGTATCGATTTATTATAAAACATTATTACAGGCTTACCGTTGTGAATCGAGCTAAGGTAAGTAGATAGTTTTGAACACTGGCTGGTTACTTGCTCAAAAAATGGTTTTGGATAAAAAAAAAAAAACCCAACTAAAGTAAGCTCTTACCTCCATAACAGTGACTTCAAACTTTATTATTTTCAATAAAACAGAGCTAAGGCTTCCTGGAGGTTAAGTGAGGGCTGCCCATGCAGGGGCAGAGCTAAAGGGCCAACGTTTTGCCAATGAGCAGATTCTCAGGGGCCCTGCACTGGCAGCCCTAAGTGGGCCAATAAAGGTACTTTTTTGCAGGGATAACACCAATGTTATCATCTCTACACTGGTTACCTAATAAGTTCTGTATCAATTATAAAGTATTGCTAATGACCTATAAGGCCCTAAACGGTTTAGCTCATGTGTATTTAACCGTTCTTCTATCGCCCTACAATCCTTCACGCTCTTTAAGATCACAAAACTCTGGGCTTCTGGTTGTACCTAGGATATCTAAGTCGACCAAAGGAAGGAGAGCGTTTTCACATTTGGCTCCGAAACTCTCTGGAATAAGCTTCCTGATAATGTTCAGGGCTCAGACTCACTCACCCAGTTTACATTCACATAATGAATGCCATGTTTACAGAGGTGGAAAGTCCAGGGGTCAGAAAGTAAAAGTCCTGCCATATTTTTATTCCACCCACTGAAGCATTAATGAGATAAATAAGTGTTTAATTGAGTGATGATTGACCATTATTGAAGACACCTGATGATAACAAGCAGAATCACCAAAGGAGAAAATCACAATTTTTAAGTTACCATCATCGAGGTCAGGGTTTGCTTTAGTTGGGCTCTTGACCCTTGACTATTTTAATGTTTGAATTTGTTTGGGCTGCTGTAGCAAAGTTATAACAGCCAGACAAGCAAAGAGAAAAATTGATCAGGTGGTGTTGGTTATGTTTTCACATAATCATTATTTGATCTGAATCACTAAACTCATTCAAAGCCCAATCTCTGAGTTAGATTTACATTATTGATTACAGCAGCACTGTGATTCTACAGCAGAAGATCTGCTTTCTCAATGTAATCTGAAGGATTTATTAAAAGTTGTTATGATAAAAAAAAAAAAAAAAATCATTATTTTAGGCACACACAGACATCAAGAATCAGCGTATGAATCTCAATGACGGTGACAAGCAACATATTCTGATACACAGATCAATCCTGAACATTAGAAAACAAGCTACTAAAAAGTCACATAAAAACAGAAAAAAATAAAATAGTGAGAATAAAGAAAATTACTAAAACAATTAAACTCGTAATTAATTCATGCAGCAATGCATGATGGGAGCCATGGATGAATTTTGATTGGTGGCACCCAGAATGCATTGCAACATGCTTTTTGACAGTCACCATTGTTGAGATTCACAGGCTGATTCTTGATCTCTGTGTGTCTAAAAAAGAACACTGTTTTTTTAGAACAATTTATTAGAAATTTGTCAGATGATATTGAAAAAGCTGATCTTCTACTGTAGAATCACAGTGCTGCTAATATCAATAATGTAATTCTAACTCAGAGATTGGGCTCTAAATGAGTTCAGTGACTCAGGTCAAATAATGGTTGTGCGAAAACACCTGATCACTTTTTCTCTTTGCTTGTCTGGTTGTTATAACACTGTTACAGCAGCCCAAACAAAATTTAACATTAAAAAGTCAAGGGTCAAGAGCTCAACTAAAGCAAACCCTGACCTCGATGATGGTAACTGAAAAATTTAGATTTTTCTCCTTTGGTGATTCTGCTTGTTATCATCAGGTGTCTTCAATAATGGTCAATCATCACTCAATTAAACACTTACTTATCTCATTAATGCTTCAGTGGGTGGAATAAAAATATGGCAGGACTTTTACTTTCTGACCCCTGGACTTTCCACCTCTGCATGTTTACAACTACTCCAGTTAAATCAGATCACATCCCTGCCAACAATTTGATCTCACAATGATCTCAGCATGAGTTCCCAGGATACTCGTGATGTCGTCACAATGACATAAAACTGTAACCTTACTGTCCCAGAAATTTCAACAAAAAAGCAATTGTAATGGAATTGAATCAGGGTTACAATGTAATGCTGGTTCAACATCATGCTTACTCTCTCAGAAAATGAAACACAACTACAACTGACTTAAAGCCACACAGCCTGAAATCAACTGAAGATAAAATAAGACAATAAATCTCTCAAGATCTCAGCAGAAGTTCTTTTTGAGAATTATCAGAGGTTTAGATGTTGATATTTTATTGAAAATGTTTGGTCACCATTTTGGTGATCAGTGTTTAATTTAGTTTCCAGTTTGTGCAAATTTAAAGAAAAAAATGTTTAGACACACAGACATCAAGAATCAGCATATGAATCTCAACAATGGTGACATCCTTCATGCCGCAATGCATGCAGGGAGTCATGAGTTGTATACTATGGTGGCTCCCAGCATGCATTGCGGCATGAAGCTTTTGATTGTCACTATTGTTGAGATTCATATGCTGATTCCTGATGTCTCTTTTTGTCTAAGTGACACAGTTGCTCAAATAGTTTTTTATCTTGTCATGCATTTATAATCTTTCATAAATTCTATATCTTGATTATTGTTAATGTATTCATTTTTCCAGGAGCTCATTGCTTCTACGTTCAGTTACACTGCTAACAGTGATTGTAAATTGTAAATTATTACATTATTTGCTGACTGCATTCTTTAATTTGTAATGTTGACACGCATTCTCTGTAAAGCTGCTTTGAAATTATATGTATTGTGAAAAGCGCTATACAAATAAATGTGAATTGAATTGAATTGAATAAATTATTAAAATGTGAATTTTTATGCCTTTTAGTTCATGTCAGTCAGCTGATATCTTCTATGCAAACAAAATCCTTTGACACATAAACCTCTACAATATCTCCACACGATCTTCTGAGAAAACAAAATTGATGATCTGGTGATACACTGATGTTTGTCCAATCAAATGCTCTGATGAGTGAGAAAGTCCCTCCCCTAAACCACCTGACACTGACTAGACAGTACAAAACTAGCAATTCATGTTCAAGACTGACGTAACTAAAAACTATTGGACATTTATAAAATAGACAAGCCCATTGACACGCCTCACTCAAACTTCCTGTTTCAAAAGGAAATACATCAATATAGCACAGAAAACTGCTCATTAATCATAATTATATGATCCAAACAGGCCACAAACTTCAGAACAAAATGAAAGACTCTTTATATCTAAATTAAGCAGCAACTAGTTGCTTTAGTGCCTCAGAAGTTGAAATGAAACCGAGACTCACCGTGAATCATGAGCAGAAAGATCAGAGGAAGAGCAGGAGCCATTTTGACCAACATCAGCATCAAATATATCTATAATACAGCATAAATCATCACTCATATACTCATAAACAGTGTGTGTTCATCACTCTAAACAGCTCTTAGTGTTAGTAAGATCTTTGCACATCTGAAGATTATTAATGCTCAACATCAGTGTGTGTAAATGAACTGATCATTAGATGTACAGAAGATATTTCTCATGTCAGGAATCATGTGTTATATGAGCTTCATCTATAGAAATAATCATCAGTTTTTATTGAAGTATGAATGTGTTTGTCTTACCGTGTTGAAGCTCATCAGATCAACAGCAACCAAATGACTGACTGTTTTAACACAAGCACTTTAGCTTTAAACTGACAGACTGTGGTTAACACTGTTTTTACACACAGTCACGGTAATATCATTGTTCCTCCCTCAACAAGATAACATCACTGAACAACTAACTAAAGAAAATTAATGATATCTTCTTTAAGTTATTTAAATATATTTAGAGATATTTAGAGAAGAGGGTTGTGTAAACAGACATTCTGCTGAATATTTCACTCTTATTATGAAGATTAGTTGATGTTTTTGGCTTTATTTTAAATTGATTTTAAAGTACTGTTAATTGTTTATAAATCACTCAATGGCCTAGGACCTAAATACATTGCAGATATGCTCAGAGAATATAAACCTAACAGATTACTCAGATCATCAGAATCAAGTCACTTAGAAATACCAAGGGTTCACTCAAAGCAAGGAGAGTCTGCTTTTAGCTGTTACGCCAGCCGCAGCTGGAACCAGCTTCCAGAAGAGATCAGGTGTGCTCCAACAGTAGCCACATTCAAATCCAGGCTCGAAACACATCTTTTTATATGCATTTGCTGATTGAGCACTGTGCTATTTCCAAAACTGTTTGCATTTTATTTTATACGTATTATCTTTTTTATTCTTTTAATTCGTTTTCCTGTTTTTATTTCATTTTTAATGCATTTTATATCTTTTATGTATCATCTTGTTATTTCTGACTTTGAATGCATTTTAAATATTGCTGTCTGGTTGATAAAGCTGGGAGAATTAGGAAGAAAGCATTTGTGATTAGGTTGAAATTTGGTAAATTTGGATAAGGGGACAAACCATGGGAAAATTTGTGCTGTGGTGCATGGTTAAGATATCTCTGGATTACACTCAGGACACTTTCCAAAGGGGAAATTTGAACTGCGTTGCATAGATAAGATATCTCCGGAAGGGGGATTAGGGCTGTGTGGCGCAATTTGAGGTGTCTTGGCAAAAGGGGAGATTGAAACTTTGTTTATCAGTTTGAAGTGCCTTACCAGGTAGAGCTAGACAGCAGTCCTGTCGTGTGAGGAAGATCCATTTAGATCCGTTCTTATGGATAGATCCGTTTAGATCCACTCTGACGGACAACAACAACAACAACAACAAAAAAACTCCCTGAGACTTCCTAACTCTTCCATCCAGATAGCAAATTTCTCTGTTTTTACTGTTATTTCTATTCCTTATGTTCTCTTTTTATTCTTCTTCTTTATGTAAAGCACTTTGAATTATCAGTGTGTATGAAATGTGCTATACAAATAAAATTGCCTTGCCTTGAGAAAAAAAAATACATTTTTGTCCTCTTTTGTCTATCGCCCATATTTGATCATTGTGTCACGTGTACATCAGTTACGGTCCATTAGAGGCAACCAGGTGATCAGAGGAGTTACTTACTAATGTGCGTAACTTAAGACACATATTTTGTAAAAGATGTATTTTATTTGACTTTTCTTTCATTCTTTGAAGCCCAGAAAAATTTTTAATCCAGCATTCCGAAACTGACCAATCAGAATAGATATAAAAAACATCATTCATTACATATAAATTGTGGCCTGAAGGGGAAAAAAAAACCTAAACAAAACCAAACAACAACAACAAAAAAAACATTAATGATGTAAACAGCTGCTATTAAAGCGAACATGGACTGAAGAAACTAGAGATGCAGGAATGGTTCAGAATTATAAACATATAACTAATGACTCAAAAAATGTTGATCATATTATTATAAAATATTGGCATCTTATAGCGTAGTGAGATTTTTTTTTCTCAATAGCATGCATGAGGGAAAAATCTTTTGTTTCTTTCTTATGTTATATTCTTCTGAGCTCAAAAAAAACTAAACATCACTGACCACATGGTTTCACATTGTAAAAACCTGAATTGAAGGAGAAGCAAAAGAAAAATTGAAAATGAATAATGTGTGTGTATGTGTGTGTGTGTGTGTGTGTGTGTGTGAAATATTTTGCAAACATGTGAGAATAAATACATTTCTCCAAATATGTGCATGTTTGGACTAAGAGCCCTAACGGAGATAGTGCATGTATGTGAACAAATAAACTGGAGCAGAGGTGAATGAATAAATGTATGTTTTTATTCTATTCAAAATATAAAAAAATACAGATTGATTTTGCGCACCTGATACTCAGTTTGTCCAGATCAAGTAAGAGTGTGATGTTTTAATCTGCAGTGGATGTTGAACAACAATAATCTGGGGTCATCGGCGATCTTTGTAAGAGTTACTGTTTTAATTGAAGTCATTTAAATATTCATTTATTGAATCGTGTAAGAAAGCCTTAAAAAACAGTGATGCTTTCCTTCAGTGATTCTGTTTGTTAACATCAGGTGTCTTCACAAATCAGTCATCACTTAACCACTTAATGATCTCATTAACTTTAACTGTGCTTCTTCAATGGGGGGCAGTCGTGGCCTAATGGATAGAGAGTCGGACTTGTAACCCAAAGGTCATGGGTTCGAGTCTCAGGTCCGGCAGGGATTGTCGGTGAGGGGAGTGAATGTCCAGCGCTCTCCCCACCCTCAATACCACGACTGAGGTGAGACCCTTGAGCAAGGTACCGTACCCCCAACTGCTCCCCGGGCGCCGCAGCAATGGCTGCCCACTGCTCCGGGTGTGTGTGTTCACTGCTGTGTGTGTGCGCACTTGGATGGGTTAAGTGCAGAGCACAAATTCCGAGTATGGGTCACCATACTTGGCCACATGTCACTTCACTTTCACTTTTTCACTTTCAATGTGGACTCAAACTCTGAGTGTTTTGCTGTGCAGTGAGTCTGAAGGCCTTGATTAGCTGTTAATGTGTGTTTCATTTGAGTGAAACCGTACAGGAGCAGGTTTGGGCAACCTTAATCTGGACAAACAATAAAGCCGGGTTCAAAATTATGTGATTTTGGCCACAATTTGGTCATCTGAGACAAATTTTTTGAATCCTAAAAGATTGCTCTGAACCTAGGCCAAAGTCTTTGAGTGCTAGTTTGACAAGTTCACAAACAGCTCATTAATGACCGTTGCGATAAATTATGGCCTCCTATGAAATTCTGAGGTTTGAGGCGCAGTCCTGCAGTGTGACTTCTCCTACGACAACCGTCAAATCAAAAACCAATAGGAGCACAGAACCTGATAACAGTTGGTGAGACAACTCAGTTTTCTTTTTTAAAGAAATGCCATGATAAAAATTAATGCTAGATTGTTTTTTGTTTGCTAGTTATTTCTAGGCTGGGTGCCAGCCCGAACCCCGCCCACAACATTTTTTGGACGGGAAGTTCGGTCTGGACTCGATCCATTGTGGAGTAATTATGCTCGGCTCCCAGAAGGCCGAGCCAATCAAATTGCCAGGGCGGGCTTTAATCGATGATGGACAGGCTATCTGCGGTTACGTAACCACCCACGTCATCAAAGAGCGCTTGGGTTGAATTGGTTTTCACCAACGATGACTGCAGCTGGAGAAGTAAGATGTTTAGATTCCGCTATTGTGTTTCTCTCAAAAATGTTATCCGTGCTTGTAAGTACTCCGCGAATTCTTAAATTTTTTTTACAACAGCGGCAAAGATCGAGACACTCATTACTTTCCTACTTCTCTGTTGACAACTATGCGTCGCTCAACATACGTCACTTACTGCGTTGCTCTGATTGGTTGTAGGTCTATCCAATTGAGTGCAGAGTTTTTTTTTTTTACTGGTTCGGTTAAGACACACCCCATAATTCAAGTGCAATGGAGCAGTATCAGACTCACATTCTGCCTAGAATATGAGTATGACGAAGTCAGGCTAAGTTATTTCCAAATGTAAATGCAGCTCACAGTCACTGAACGAGTCACAGATTGATGAAAAACAGTTGAGTCTTCTTGCTTGCATCCATTTTTTAATACATCATGACTGGCAGCTGAGATCCTAACAGGCGTACAGTGGGATCATGTTTGTACAGTCTGACAAGCAACAACCGGTGAAAAATCACAAGGTGTGAACCTGCCTTGAGATGAAGAAAGATAACATTATACATTTTTCACAGAATACATAAACTAGTATTGAAGGCAGTTAAATTGATTATATTGAGAAGAGCTGCAGGTGGCTTACTGATGGATTGTGATGTTTAGAAAAGCTCTGAGGTTGTGGACTTGAGCTCAAGAGTTGTGTATGTGTTTTCGTTGAAATAAGGGAGCTATAGGGACAGAGACAGAAGGACTTAAAAATAAGAGCAGTGACACAAGCAAAATTTATAGCACATTTTATATAGACTTTCTGCAGTCAATAATTTGATCATTTAAAACTCATCTTTGATAATCAAAATGAAATATTTAAATGTTATTTTCCTGTGAAAATAATTTCTTAATGACCTTCTTAATAATTTCTAAATGACCATTTATTGTGTGCAGATCTATAAATATGCAAATTAGTCCCTGCCTCAATCACAGCAGCTCGAACTAACTGATCCACTCGCTCAACTAAACGTTACACAATGGCAAGTGGAAATATTGCTTTAATTCAGCCATATATGTTTAAACCAGAAACAGATTCAGAAGAAGTGGAAGAGCGAATTATACAGACTCGTCTACAAGCCCATGTATTAAAATATGTGTTTTATATATCGCTCTACATCATGTGTAACACCACCTGAGGGCGCTGTACATACAGTTGTTTCGCCTCAGTCTGAAACACAGTTAACGGCGAATCGATTGATTTTCTGCTTCTGTAAAGTTGTGTTGTGTCTGCATGATTTACCTGTGTCACTGTGAGATCTTCAGTTTTAACACTCCTTCGTTTCTTTCTGTTATAATGACAGACATTAACATCTTATGGACAACTGTATTTGAAAATATGAATGTTGTTTGTGGTGCTCACATTATAAACAGTATGACGATGATAATGATGATGGCGAGGATGAAAAATGCTCCACATTCCACTGTGATCCCAAAAACTGCATGCCAACTGGATCTATGATGCTCTGAAAGAGAGAAACATTATCAGCTAAGATGAACTGTTCAGACTGAAGAAAGTTATATACAGGTTTCCAAAGCTTCACCTGTGACAGTTACAGCGTCTGATCTCTGAGATCCATGTTGATTGTGAGCCTGACAGTAGAAGTGTCCACTCTGTAGTGCATTGAAACTCTGTCCAGATCCAACAGCTGAGCTTTCATTCTCCTTAAACCAGCTGAAGTTCAGAGCAGGAGGGTTTGAATCACTGCTGCAGATCAGAGTCACTGAATCTCCTGCCCAAATCTGACCAGACTGAATGATGGAGACGTTCCTGGGAGGGTCTAAAACAGCCAAAATGTGTATATTAATAATGTTTTGTGATTGTTAATCCGTTAATTTGATGATTACCACAGTTACTGAACCATCATTAACTCACACATGACGTTTAAAGTCACAGCATCAGAGTATTTCTCTCCATGTTCATTGATGGATCTGCACTTGTATTCTCCACTGTCATCAGAGCTGATCTTTGAGATGTTGAAGATTCTTCCAGATCCTACAAACGTTCCTCCTTTAAACCAGCTGAAGTTCAGAGCAGGAGGGTTTGAATCACTGCTGCAGATCAGAGTCACTGAATCTCCTGACACTATTTTACCGGATCCAGTTATGGACACTGAGATATTCCTGGGAGGGTCTAAAATGGACAAAATAAACTGTATTCATATTTTGGGATTGTTAATCCACTAGTTTGTTTGTTGAAGCATTATGAACTCACACATGACATTTAAAGTCACAGCATCAGAGTATTTTTCTCCATGTTCATTGATGGATCTGCACTTGTATTCTCCACTGTCATCAGAGCTGATCTTTGAGATGTTGAAGATTCTTCCAGATCCTACAAACGTTCCTCCTTTAAACCAGCTGAAGTTCAGAGCAGGAGGGTTTGAATCACTGCTGCAGTTCAGAGTCACTGAATCTCCTGCCCTAATCTGACCAGACTGAATGATGGACACAGAGACGTTCCTGGGAGGGTCTAATAACAATCACCAAATTATTTAAGACCTCTTACACATTTTTTAAAATTACAAATATAAACTGAATTTATCAAAACAGAGAATTAACATCTTATGTTTTATAAGAAACTCACACATGACATTTAAAGTCACAGCATCAGAGTATTTCTCTCCATGTTCATTGATGGATCTGCACTTGTACTTTTTACTATCATCAGAGCTGATCTTTGAGATGTTGAAGATTCTTCCAGATCCTACAAACGTTCCTCCTTTAAACCAGCTGATTTCTGCAGGAGGGTTTGAATCACTGCTGCAGATCAGAGTCACTGAATCTCCTGACACTATTTCACCAGATGGACTGAAGGACACTGAGACGCTCTTTGGAGGGTCTAAAAGGGACAAAAATAAATCCTTAAATCATCTCATTCAAAGACAATCTCCAGTTTTTAAAAAGAACTAATGAATCTGCACTCACACGTGACATTGAGCTGAACAGCAGGAGAGATGTGATTGTGTCCGTGTACAGCACAGCTATATCTGCCTGCATCCTCTCTTCTGACTGACTGCAGCAGGAGTTCATTGTTTCTGTCTCTTCTCTCAGTTAATGGCTGTGAGTTTCTGTACCAGATGAATGTTGCTCTGTCAGTCAGAGTGCAGCTGCTTTTACATGTCAGACGGACTGAATCTCCCTCTGTCACTCTCTCAGGAGACTCCACCTGAAGATCTGAACACAACACACACATTATATCTAGTGCTGCTGTCATACACTGATTATTATTCAACATAATGCACAGAAGAAGAGAGAAACCTCATGAAAGTCACCTGTGACAGTAAGAGTCACTCCTGGTTTATGAATCCATTTGTCTTTATTAGTGATGAATCTGAAATAGTACTCGTCATTATCCTTCAGTGTCACATGACTCAGTCTGATGGTGCAGTTCTGCTGTTTATCTCCCAGATACTGAAGCCTCTGACTGTATTCAGGGTCCTCAGACAGATCTGGAATCTCTACTCCCTTTATTACAGAACGTTTGGTCCAGAAGACTTTCTTGATCTGATATCCAGTAGGGTATGTATAAGTGCAGTTCATTATCACCGATGAGTCCTTTAGTGCACAGATGTGTGAAGGACTGTAACTCACACCCCAATCAGCACTAGAAACCCCTGAAACATAGAATTCATCCTGAACAAATTAGCAGCAGCATGTGCATAAAAAAATACAGTATCAAATTTCTCCTGAGTCTTTCTTAAGTGTTGCAGCGACTCACCATGAATCATGAGCAGAAAGATCAGAGGAAGAGGAGGAGCCATTCTGACCAACATCACTATTAACACCTACAACAAATTTACAGTGGCTAATTTTTATATTTTAAAATATCTTCAATCAAGATAATTAGTTAAATTTTAAGTCACTATCATGGAGATCAGGGTTCACTTTAGTTGAGCTCTTGACCCTTGACTTTTTAATATTAGAGTTTGATTGGGCTGCTGTAACTGAGTTATAACAGCCAGACAAGCAAAGACAAAAAAAATTATCAGGTGGTGTTGGTTATGTTTTCACATAATCAATATTTGACCTGAATCACTGAACTCATTTAGAGCCTAATCTCTGAGTTAGATTTACATTATTGATTACAGCAGCACTGCGATTCTACAGCAGAAGATCAGCTTTTTCAATATAATCCAAAGGATTTCACAAAAATTGTTCAGTGTTTGTATAATTTTTTACCTCGAATACACCACTATGTCCCGCTGCCTTGCGTGTCTGGTGTGTGAGGTCTGAGTACACTCTGATGCCGGAAGTGATCGCTTGCACTCATTGAAGTATACATGCGAGAGATCACTTCCGGCATCAGATCGCATTTTCAAACCTCACCAACCGGATATGCAAGGCAGTTAGACATAGTGGTGTTTTAGAGGTAAAAAATGATATAAACATTGTTCGGTTTCTCACACAAACCGACCGTTTCATGTCTTGGGACATCAATGTATCGTCATGAGCCACAGGGTTTAATTTGGATTTGTCTGTGCATGTTTTTTGACTCTTAGATGAAGTTCCCATTGACATGCATTATATGACTGACAGACTGCAACGGTTGGAGTTAAAAATCATAATTTGTGTTCTACCGAAGAAACAAAGTCACCTACATCTTGGATGCCCTGGGGGTAAGCAGATAAACACAAAATCAACAACAACAACAAAAAAAACCAAACAAACAAAAAAAACCCCATCAATTTAACAAAGTAGTTAATAAACATCACTGCATTAGATTACTGCCTTTTAAATAAAGCAACATGCAGCATGTCATCATCAGTGTCTCTTGATCTTCTCCTGGACTGAAGCACAGGCTCTACTCTTCATCACAATGGTGACCCACAAAACTCAGACAACAGAAACCCTTTAAATCCCAACAGAACATTAAACACTAACAGATCTCTCAAGATCACAGGAGAGGAGGGATAAACAACAAAAACAGCATTACCAGCTTCATTTATTACTAACCAGTTAGGCTTTATTTCTGTCATACATCTAGAGAAGTTCTTATTGAGAATTAACAGAGGCTTAGATGATTTATTGAAAAAAATATAATTTTATAGTCATCATTATGGAAATCAGTGTTTGCTTTAGTTAGGCTCTTAACTCTTGACTTTTTAACATCAGTTTTTTTGTTTTGTTTTTCTGGCTGAAACTGTGTGTTTTTTATTTGTGATAAACCTTGGGATGAGATCTGTGACCCAGGAAGTTCAATGATGATGATGATGACATAGTAAATAAATACACAACAGATACCCAGAAGTTCACTTTTTTTTCCTTTTGCCATATTGACTGAGTCTTATAAACGCACAGTTACAGCAGAAATAGAAAAGGTGAAGTTAGAGCAATAAATCATCAATATCTAAACTTCCATTGCTTCTCAGTAAGAACTTCTGCAGACGTCTGACAGAAATAAAGTCAAACTGGTTAGTAATAAGTGAAGCTGGTAATGCTGTTCTTGTTGTTTAACCCTCCTCTCCTGAGATCTTGAGAGATCTGTTAGTGTTTAATGTTCTTTTAGGATTTAAAGTGTTTCTGTTGTCTGAGTTTTGTTGGCCACCATCAGTGTTGTGCAAGTTACTTCCAAACTGTAATACATTATAGATTACTTGTTACTGTTATTTAAAAGTAATTATTTACCTTACAATATTACTGTCTTAGAATTGTAATGTGTTACATCACTCCTGTATTACTTTTGAGTTACTTTCACCAAAATAACTACAGCAGTAGAAAATGTGTTTTGGGGTTTCATGACCCTTTAACATTCTAAAATGACAAAATGTACTGCAGAGCATTTTACATCCAGTAGAGGGCATATGATGTAGCATAATAACTGTGGGCTATCCAGGCTACTAACAATATAGCTTATAATTGGCAAAGTGAAGGCTCAAGACAATGCAAGAAAGGATGACTGACAGAATCACAAACAGTCCAAGTCTGTTAAAAGTATAGTAGAGGTAAAGTGATTATCTGACAAACTCGAAGTAATGCGCATACGTCCATCTCGCGATTGTACAGTCTTCTTCTGCATAAGCTTTTTGAAGAATACGGAATTCGCGGTCTGGTGGAAGCACTTGTGATGCGATCATTTGTGTCTATAAAGCATATACATTTTCATTTTTTGAAAATGACAGATGGTTTCTCTAGATAAGACCCTTATTCCTCGTCTGGTATCGTTTAAAGTCCTTTCAAGCTGCACTGAAACTGTCATTTTGACCTTCAACCATCTGGAGTCCATTGAAGTCAACTATAAGGAGAAAAATCCTGGAATGTTTTCATCACAAACCTTAATTTCTTTTCGACTGAAGAAAGAAGGACATGGACATCTTGAATGACATGGGGGTGAGTAAATTATCAGGACACTTGTATTAGAAAGTGGACTAATCCTTTAATGTCTCACTGGTTTTTTTTTAAACAATTAGATTTTGGACTAAAAGTGTGTTGTAACGCAAGCGTTACTGAACATGTATAGAGAAAAAATATTACTTAAAAATTGATTAGTAATGCCTTACACTACTGCGTTACAGCAAAAAGTAATATGTTACTGTAATGCATTACTTTTGTACCGCGTTAGTCCCAACACTGGTCACCATTGTGCTGAAGAGTAGAGCCTGTGCTTCAGTCCAGCAGAAGATCAAGAGACTGATGTTATGCTGCATTTTGCCTTATTTTTAAAAGCATGTAACGGTATTGCAGTGTTTCAAGTTTCAGACATGAACGAAGTATTTGCAGTTTAATAAATAGAAATAAATGCACAGTCTATCATTGTCTCAACACTTGTATGTTTTTGTAACTTACAACTTTGAGTAACACATCCTTTAAGGCAATCATTTTCCACATGTTTTCTATGTACACTCGACTAGTTACATTTTAGTATAAATATAAATATATTTTTTAATATATGTAAAGCGGCAATTCCTTGTGTGTAATTCAATATATTGCAATATATATATTGCTATATTTTCATTCCGGGTTGGACATACAGATGAAGACAATAGCTCAACTGTATCTTCACTATACACAGCGAAATCTCCAGTGTTAAATTAACAGTGTTACAGTTAATGAGATAATTGATTGATGATTGAGTGGTGATTGACAATTAGTGGAGACACCTGATGTTAATAAGCAGAATCACTGAAGAAACAACAAGAAAAAAGAGACACAACAACTACAACTGACTTCCAGCCATTAAACATTATTACACTTATTATTAACCAGTTTGATTTGATTTCTGTCATACATCAACAAAAGTTCTTATTGAGAATTAACAGATGTTTAGATGTTTATGTTTTAATGAAAGTTTAGTTTGAAGTCACCATGATGGTGAAAAGCATTTCCTTTAGTTGGGATCTTGACTCTATTTATTAACATTAATTCGTTTTTGGCTGCTTCAACTTTGTGTTTGTGGAGCACATTTGTTATGGCCAGAGAAACTATGATCTGAGCTGTGTTTCCCAAAAGTGCTGTGAGCCAAAGTTGATCAATTTAGGTTTACAGTGCTTTGAGAAGCACAGTCATAATAGTTAAATTTTCTCAGTGTGGAATGGTCAGATTCATTGGTGACATCCAGTATTAACTGGCGATGTGGATGTTTTATTATTTCTTTACAGTAAATCTGTTATTGCTTGAGATCCAGCAGACTTTATATAATCTGAAGGGTTTTTATGAAACACACACAGACATCAAGAATCAGCATATGACCCTCAACAATGGTGACAATCAAACAAAGTGCTTCATGTTGCAGTGCATGATGGGAGCCACCAATCAAAACTCATCCATGGCTCCCATCATGCATTGCTGCATGAATAAATTATGCAGATAATTTGTCCTGTAATTTTCGTAGATTGTTCATGTTTGCTTTTATTTTTCTGTTTTGTTGTGACAGTAGCTTGTTTTGTGATGATCAGAGTTGATCTGTTTGTCAGTATTTTGTATTTATTTATCGTCACTGTTCTTGAGAATCATATGCTGATTCTTGATGTCTGTGTGTGTTTAAACACTGACATTTCAGTGCATAATCTGCTATTTAAAAAAAAAAAATCATACTGTTGTTTGATCTCAAGCTGTGAAGTCACAGAACTACGATCATTAATACTAAAGCTTCACATCAAACACACAGTCAGAGATTTAGACTCTAAACGCCATCACATGATGATTATATCATCATCAAACTATATTGTGACCGTATCATATTTTTTCTGACCATTGCAAATGTGTTTTACAAACAAAAAGTTGGAGCAGTCAGAGAAAAACAATAATAAAAGGTAAAGAGTCAAGAGCCCAACTAAAGCAAACGCTGACCTCTTTCATGGTGATTTGAAATGAAACATTCATAAAACATTAATTAACACCTTTTTTCTCTCTTTCCTTCAATGATTCTGCTTATTATCATCAGGTGTCTCCACTAATTGTCAATCATCAATCAATCATCAATCAATTATCTCATTAACTTTAACACTGCTTCAGTGTTACTTTTTAACACCCGGCAAGATGGACTCAAATGTACACTTTGGGTGTTCATTTAACACTGGGCATTTTACTGTGAGGCGTACACTGTTAGAAAAAAAAGTACAAATTTGTACCCTTGTGATTTGTACCTTAAGAGACCAGTTTTGTACCTTTATTTAACAGTACTAAAATTGACCCTTCAAAAAGGGGACAAAATTGGCTTTGACAGCATACAATCGTTGACTATAATGAGATATATATATATTTTACACACACACACACACACGCTGAATTAAAATCAGAATTTATTAAATCCTTTTCATTTTCACATTTTACAACATTTTATTCGAAACACATTTTTAAACATTCCATATGAGTCCATCTTGCCGGGTGTTTAACTTTAACACTGCTTCAGTTTTACTTTTTATGAGATAATTGATTGATGATTGAGTGATGATTGACAATTAGTGGTGACACCTGATGTTAATGAGCAGAATCACTGAAGGAAAGAGAGAAAAAAGGTGTTAATTAATGTTTTATGAATGTTTCATTTCAAGTCACCATGAAAGAGGTCAGCGTTTGCTTTAGTTGGGCTCTTGACTCTTTACCTTTTATTATTAATTTTTCTCTGGCTGCTCCAATTTTGTGTTTGTTAAGCATATTTGTTATGGTCAGAGAAAATATGATCTGGTCACAATATAATTTGATGATATAATTGTCATGTGATGGCCAGATGTCGTTTAGAGTTTAAATCTCTGACTGTGTGTTTGATGTGTAGCTTTAGTATTAATGATTGTAGTCCTGTAACTTCACAGCTTGAGATCCAACAACAGTATGACTTTTCCTTTTTTTTAGATAATAATATATTATGCACTGAAGCTTTAGTGTTTAAACACACACAGACATCAAGAATCAGCATCTGATTCTCAAGAACGGTGACGATAAATAAATACAAAATACTGACAAACAGATCAACTCTGAACATCACAAAACAAGCTACTGTCACAACAAAACAACAGAAAAATAAAGCAAACATGAACAATCTACGAAAATTACAGGACAATTCAGCTGCATAATTTATTTAGGCAGCAATGCATGATGGGAGCCATGGATGAGTTTTGATTGGTGGCTCCCATCATGCACTGCAACATGAAGCACTTTGTTTGAGGGTCATATGCTGATTCTTGATGTCTGTGTGTGTTTCAAAAAACCCTTCAGATTATAAAAGCTCTGCTGGATCTCAAGCTGTAACAGATTTACTATAAAGAAGTAATATAACATCTATATCACCAGTTAATACTGGATGTCACCAATGAATCTGACCATTTCACAATGAGAAAACACAATCATTATGACTGTGATTCCCTAAGCATTGTTAACCTAAATTGATCAACTTCGGCTCACAGCACTTTTGGGAAACACAGCTCAGATCATAGTGTCTGGCCAAAAACAAATGTGCTCTACAAACACACAGTTGGAGCAGCCAGAGATAAATTAATGTTAATGAATAGAGTCAAGAGCCCAACTAAAGGAAATGCTTTTCACCATCATGGTGACTTCAAACTAAACTTTCATTAAAACATTATCATCTAAACATCTGTTAATTCTCAATAAGAACTTTTGTTGATGTATGACAGAAATAAAATCAAACTGGTCAATAATAAGTGTAATAATGTTTAATAGCTGGAAGTCAGTTGTAGTTGTTGTGTCTCTTTTTCTCTTGTTGTTCCTTCAGTGATTCTGCTTATTATCATCAGGTGTCTCCACTAATTGTCAATCATCACTCAATCATCAATCAATTATCTCATTAACTTTAACACTGCTTCAGTGTTACTTTTTAACACCCGGCAAGATGGACTCATATGGAGTGTTTAAAATGAAATGTTGTAAAATGTGAAAATGAAAAGGATTTAATAAATTCTGATTTTAATTCAGCGTGTGTAAAATATATATATATATATATATATATATATCACAGTCAACGATTGTACACTGTCAAAGCCAATTTTGTACCCTTTTTGAAGGGTCAATTTTTGTACTGTTAAATAAAGGTACAAAATTGTCACCAAAGGTACAAAACTGGTCTCTTAAGGTACAAATCACAAGGGTACAAATTTGTACCTTTGTACCATTGTACCCCTAAAGGTACAATTTTGTACTTTTTTTTCTAACAGTGTACAGTGGGATCATGTTTGTACAGTCTGACAAGCAACAACCGGTGAAAAATCACAAGGTGTGAACCTGCCTTGAGAGGAAGAAAGATAACATTATACATTTTTCACAGAATACATAAACTAGTATTGAAGGCAGTTAAATTGATTATATTGAGAAGAGCTGCAGGTGGCTTACTGATGGATTGTGATGTTTAGAAAAGCTCTGAGGTTGTGGACTTGAGCTCAAGAGTTGTGTATGTGTTTTCGTTGAAATAAGGGAGCTATAGGGACAGAGACAGAAGGACTTAAAAATAAGAGCAGTGACACAAGCAAAATTTATAGCACATTTTATATAGACTTTCTGCAGTCAATAATTTGATCATTTAAAGTGCATATTGCAGGTTAAACATTTTTTTCGAGATGAATATATAACCTTGTACAAAAATACCATATAAAAAGGTACTGCAGGGTTTAAAAATGTTTTGCAGGGCATAAGGGCATGAATTTAGTAGATAAAGTGACGGTCTCTATAAAAACCGCTTTTTTTTCAGCGTCGCGTCATTTTACGTCACTAAAGGGAGTCGATCGCCGAGCTCTGTGTTGATTCAGTGCAGAGTAGGTGGTATTCAGTAACAGCGGTCGTGAATCAGTGTGTTTTCGGTAGTTTTTGTATTCTATTTATCATCGAAATGGTAAATTATTGTGTTTGTGGAGGTTGCACAAACTCCAGCCTGTCAGGACATCGAGTCCAGAGGTTTACTAACCAGAAAAAGGACGCTGCTATCTTCTGTGCCGGGGTGTTTGTGCAGGTGAAGAGACCGACTTCACTTCTGCATCTGCTTCGAAAACACGTTCATTATAGACCGGAGGATTATCATCCTGGCGATATGATGGAGTTCAACATTGTAATACTGCTGTAAATGATTATATTAAATGAATAAACTTACACACGCGATGCTTCTTCACCGTTTTTACTTGAATCAATTTCAACACTGATGAATGCAAATTATGTTCACAAACACATACAGTCTCACACTCACACAAAACAGTTTTGAATTATGTGCTGGTAATGTACTCCAATTTCATTCATGCCATGTATATAAACTTGACTGTAAACGTATAGCTATACATTAAAGTTACACAACTACATAATCATGGCGTCATATGCATCCCCACACAGTGATCGGCACGGAATAAACTCATAACACATAATGAATGAATAAAGGATAACATTACAAGAAACACATACAGTAACACTGCATGTTCGGCCTCCGGCGGGAGACATGATCACGGATCCGTCAGAGAGATGAAACGTGAATGGTGCACCGTAAGTCTTGTTTTTTTATCATTTTTTTTTTTTTTACATTTGTTAACTAAAGTTACCAAATCAGTCGTGATGAGAAACCGCTATATCACGTAACCTTAGTGTGGACGGATATTAAGGAAGTTTATTAGTTTGTTATTAGTAATCAATAACGTTACTCCTAGATGACCAATAGCTTTGCTTTTGCCTGATTCATAATAATCTGTACAATATTGTGATCTGATATGTAACTGTTACATATCGTTTGCTAACGTGTATAGGCTATCTATAAGCTAACACCGGTCTCTGCGCTGTTCTCCACTGGTTCTCCTCACACAACAGCTCAATTTGTCTCTTTTGACCGTTATTCTGTCTAATTCTGGCCTGTCCTGCTCTCTTGACCACATAGCAGGCTAATTGTATGGCTGTGGTTTGTTATACGAGTATGAATAAACATTTACAATTTCCTCAGCGTCCGAACTGTCATTGCGATCCATTGTTTTCCTATTGTTTATATTGATCGCGCTCCCTTCAGTTACGTCACTTCCGATTTGGCATTTTTCAGATGCGGAAGTAAAATTCTCTCACAAAAAACGACTCCAGAAGCGTAATTAGCGTATTTATACGGTTTTTTTCAAGAAAATCAATTTTATACATTATTTTTCTATACATTGAATCACTGAAGCTCTAACCTGCAATATGCCCTTTAAAACTCATCTTTGATAATCAAAATGAAATATTTAAATGTTATTTTCCTGTGAAAATAATTTCTTCATGACCTTCTTAATAATTTCTAAATGACCATTTATTGTGTGCAGATCTATAAATATGCAAATTAGTCCCTGCCTCAATCACAGCAGCTCGAACTAACTGATCCACTCGCTCAACTAAACGTTACACAATGGCAAGTGGAAATATTGCTTTAATTCAGCCATATATGTTTAAACCAGAAACAGATTCAGAAGAAGTGGAAGAGCGAATTATACAGACTCGTCTACAAGCCCATGTATTAAAATATGTGTTTTATATATCGCTCTACATCATGTGTAACACCACCTGAGGGCGCTGTACATACAGTTGTTTCGCCTCAGTCTGAAACACAGTTAACGGCGAATCGATTGATTTTCTGCTTCTGTAAAGTTGTGTTGTGTCTGCATGATTTACCTGTGTCACTGTGAGATCTTCAGTTTTAACACTCCTTCGTTTCTTTCTGTTATAATGACAGACATTAACATGTTATGGACAACTGTATTTGAAAATATGAATGTTGTTTGTGGTGCTCACATTATAAACAGTATGACGATGATAATGATGATGGCGAGGATGAAAAATGCTCCACATTCCACTGTGATCCCAAAAACTGCATGCCAACTGGATCTATGATGCTCTGAAAGAGAGAAACATTATCCGCTAAGATGAACTGTTCAGACTGAAGAAAGTTATATACAGGTTTCCAAAGCTTCACCTGTGACAGTTACAGCGTCTGATCTCTGAGATCCATGTTGATTGTGAGCCTGACAGTAGAAGCGTCCACTCTGTAGTGCACTGAAACTCTGTCCAGATCCAACAGCTGACCTTTCATTCTCCTTAAACCAGCTGAAGTTCAGAGCAGGAGGGTTTGAATCACTGCTGCAGATCAGAGTCACTGAATCTCCTGACACTATTTCACCAGATCCAGTTATCAACACTGAAACGTTCCTGGGAGGGTCTAAAACAGACAAAAATTTAATCTTTGAATCATCTCATTCAAACACAATCTCCAGTTTTTAAAAAGAACTAATGAATCTGCACTCACACGTGACATTGAGCTGAACAGCAGGAGAGATGTGATTGTGTCCGTGTACAGCACAGCTATATCTGCCTGCATCCTCTCTTCTGACTGACTGCAGCAGGAGTTCATTGTTTCTGTCTCTTCTCTCAGTTAATGGCTGTGAGTTTCTGTACCAGATGAATGTTGCTCTGTCAGTCAGAGTGCAGCTGCTTTTACATGTCAGACGGACTGAATCTCCCTCTGTCACTCTCTCAGGAGACTCCACCTGAAGATCTGAACACAACACACACATTATATCTAGTGCTGCTGTCATACACTGATTATTATTCAACATAATGCACAGAAGAACACTGTTAGAAAAAAAAGTACAAAATTGTACCTTTAGGGGTACAATGGTACAAAGGTACAAATTTGTACCCTTGTGATTTGTACCTTAAGAGATCAGTTTTGTACCTTTGGAGACAATTTTGTACCTTTATTTAACAGTACAAAAATTGACCCTTCAAAAGGGTACAAAATTGGCTTTGACAGCGTACAATCGTTGACTAATGTGATATATATATATATATATATTTTACACACGATTTTCACATCAGAATTTATTAAATCCTTTTAATTTTCACATTTTACAACATTTCATTTTAAACACATTTTTAAACACTCCATATGAGTCCATCTTGCCGGGTGTTAAAAAGTAACACTGAAGCAGTGTTAAAGTTAATGAGATAATTGATTGATGATTGAGTGATGGCTGACAATTAGTGGAGACACCTGATGATAATAAGCAGAATCATTGAAGAAACAACAAGAGAAAAAGAGAGAGACACAACAACTACAACTGACTTCCAGCCATTAAACATTATTACACTTATTATTAACCAGTTTGATTTGATTTCTGTCATACATCAACAAAAGTTCTTATTGAGAATTAACAGATGTTTAGATGATAATGTTTTAATGAAAGTTTAGTTTGAAGTCACCATGATGGTGAAAAGCATTTCCTTTAGTTGGGCTCTTGACTCTGTTTATTAACATTAATTTATCTCTGGCTGCTCCAACTTTGTGTTTGTAGAGCACATTTGATATGGCCAGAGAAACTATGATCTGAGCTAAGTTTCCCAAAAGTACTGTGAGCCAAAGTTGATCAATTTAGGTTTACAATGCTTTGGAAGCACAGTCATAATAGTTGTGTTTTCTCATTGTGAAATGGCCAGATTTATTGGTGATATCAAGTATTAGCTGGTGATATAGATGTTATATTATTTCTTTACAGTAAATCTGTCACGGCTTGAGATCCAGCAGAGCTTTTATAATCTGAAGGGATTTTTTGAAACATACACAGACATCAAGAATCAGCATATGACCCTCAACAATGGTGACAATCAAACAAAGTGCCTCATGTTGCAGTGCATGATGGGAGCCACCAATCAAAACTCATCCATGGCTCCCATCATGCATTGCTGCATGAATAAATTATACAGCTGAATTGTCCTGTAATTTTCGTAGATTGTTCATGCTTGCTTTATTTTTCTGTTGTTTTGTTGTGACAGTAGCTTGTTTTGTGATGTTCAGAGTTGATCTGTTTGTCAGTATTTTGTATTTATTTATCGTCACCGTTTTTGAGAATCATAAGCTGATTCTTGATGTCTGTGTGTTTAGACACTGAAGCTTCAATGCATAATGTATTATTCTCTAAAAAAAAGGAAAAGTTATACTGTTGTTGGATCTCAAGCTGTAAAATCACAGGACTAGAATCTTTAATACTAAAGCTACACATCAAACACACAGTTAGAGATTTAGACTCTAAATGACATCTAGCCATCACATGACAATTATATCATCATCAAATTATATTGATGATGTATATTTCTCTGACCATAACAAATGTGCTTTACAAACACAAAATTGGAGCAGCCAGAGAAAAATTAATAATAAAAGTTAAAGAGTCAAGAGCCCAACTAAAGCAAACGCTGACCTCTTTCATGGTGACTTGAAATGAAACATTCATAAAACATTAATTAACACCTTTTTTCTCTCTTTCCTTCAGTGATTCTGCTCATTAACATCAGGTGTCTCCACTAATTGTCAATCATCACTCAATCATCAATCAATTATCTCATTAACTTTAACACTGCTTCAGTGTTACTTTTTAACACCCGGCAAGATGGACTCATATGGAATGTTTAAAAATGTGTTTCGAATAAAATGTTGTAAAATGTGAAAATGAAAAGGATTTAATAAATTCTGATTTTAATTCAGCGTGTGTGTGTGTGTAAAATATATATATATATATATCTTTATAGTCAACGATTGTACGCTGTCAAAGCCAATTTTGTCCCCTTTTTGAAGGGTCAATTTTTGTACTGTTAAATAAAGGTACAAAACTGGTCTCTTAAGTACAAATCACAAGGGTGCAAATTTGTACCTTTGAGGGTACAGCCCCAGTGACAAGCCATTGTACCCCTGAAGGTACAATTATGTACTTTATTTTCTGAGAGAGTACAAAATTGTCTCCAAAGGTACAAATCACAAGGGTACAAATTTGTACCTTTGTACCATTGTACCCCTAAAGGTACAATTTTGTACTTTTTTTTCTAACAGTGAAGAGAGAAACCTCACGAAAGTCACCTGTGACAGTAAGAGTCACTCCTGGATCACCAGTCCATTTACCATCAGGTTTATCAGTGATGAATCTGAAATAGTACTTGTGTGAATCCTTCAGTGTCACATGACTCAGTCTGATGGTGCAGTTCTGCTGTTCATCTCCCAGATACTGAAGCCTCTGACTGTATTCAGGGTCCTCAGACAGATCTGGAAACTCTCCATTATCTTTTACCAGTGTTTTTGTCCAGAACACTTTCATGATCTGATATCCAGTAGGGTATGTATAAGTGCAGTTCATTATCACTGATGAGTCCTTTAGTGCACAGATGTGTGAAGGACTGTAACTCACACCCCAATCAGCACTAGAAACCCCTGAAACACAGAATTCATCAAGATGAAAATGTTGTTTTATCAGTTACACTGGACCATGTCAGAGTTCATAATAGTGTTTTTTCCATGACCCAGTTTCCTAGTGTGTCTGATTATTGATTAGATTCACCTGTTCAGTTAATTATCTTATCTGTTTTCCTTGTTATTTAAGCCCAGTGTTTCCTGTGTTCTTGGTCTGGTGTCGTCTTTGTTATGTGGATGTTTCTGCCTGTGTTCCTTTGTTTCTTCTGTCTGGATTTATTAAAGTGGATTTATTCCTGAACTCTACCTCTGCGTGCGCTTCCTGTTAGCAGCAGTGCCGCGTTAAGCCTTCGCAGGGCCCTGGGCTAACAAACGCAAAGGCATTTTTATGAACATATACACACGGCATCTGTCTCACCCATGGTTTTAATGCAGTTAAAACCGCCCAAATAAATTCTAATATTAAAAAGTGAAGGATCAAGAGCTCAACTAAAACAAACCATGACCCTTGTGATGGTGGCTTAAAAATTGTGATTTTCTCCTTTGGTGATTCTGCTTGTTAACATCAGGTGTCTTCAATAATGGTCAATCATCACTCAATTTATCACTTAATTATCTCATTAACTTTAACACTGCTTCAGTGGGTGGAAAAAAAAATATGGCAGGACTTTTACTTTCTGTGCCCTGGACTTTCCACCTCTGAGCGATACCTCCGAGGTAGTCCTTTTGCTGTGTGGGTGGTTAGCAGCCACCCGTCACACATGTAAACTCGGGAAATCATATGAATACTTTTATTACATGAAAATGACATCTCATAATGGAATATGTATAACAGCAATCTTCCCAAAACCTAATGATTGTGATAAATGATTTCAGTTCTTCATGATCTTTGATGGATGAAACCAGAACTGTGAAACCAGAGTAAAGAAATCAGACACAAACAACATGCAGCACTATAAAATATTCAAACACATGACAATTAAGACAATAAAAAAATATCAAAGCTTGTTTTATTAAGGATCCAAAAGTAAAAAAGATGAGCAGAGGTGATGAAGAAAAGCAGAAATTCGATATTTGCCATGGATGCTGCACAAAATAATTCTTTGAAAACAATATGAGTAATTTTACTTTGATCAGTGAATATACTGTAGAGAGAAGTGTTGCTGTAACATCAGTGACTCACTGTGAATCATGAGCAGAAACATCAGAGGAAGAGGAGGAGCCATTCTGACTGACATCACCATAGCAACACCTAAAACAACCAATAAACAATTAGTTACTGCACCTACAATGATTATGATGTAAAAATCTATTTCCACATATTTAACATACTATTTTTCATTTAATTCCAATCCAGGTATGTTTAATTTTAGCAAAATAAAGTTAGAAGACATTTTTTTTAATAAGAAGGCACAGTATCTGTTGCAGCTCTCTCTCTCTCTCTCTCTCTCATTAAATGAGTGATTCACAATTTGTCAACAACTATTAGTCTCTTGAGTATTGAGGAGGTTTCTCATAATCAAATGTCATGGATCACTATAGACTGCAAATCACAATATTGCCTACCGCTCAACATTTACAATAAAACAAGCAACAAGAGCAACAAAAAAGCAATTAAATAATGACATTTACAAATGATTTACAAAAGTAATGTGACTGAATGAGGTAAAAACAGAGAAATATGTCATAGTTTTACCGTGTTTCAGTGAGTCTCTTGTCCATCAGATGTGAAATGATGAAAACAGAGACTAAAACATGTTTCCTCTGCAGAGGAAGCAGGACGTCAGAGAGGTTTCCTGCTTCTGTTGTAGCCTTTCTTTGCCTCTTTCTGCATCAAGACAAGCAGATCAGTATGAAACCTGATCCCTTTATAAAAACCTTTATGAAAAAACAAAAACAAAAACTAAAAAAAT
Organism: Anabarilius grahami; assembly: GCA_003731715.1. Classification (NCBI taxonomy): domain Eukaryota; kingdom Metazoa; phylum Chordata; class Actinopteri; order Cypriniformes; family Xenocyprididae; genus Anabarilius; species Anabarilius grahami. The sequence continues at coordinate 2,663,050 of RJVU01017965.1, forward strand.
TGGTGAAATTTAGATGCAAGCTAAGTTGGACAGAGAAAACAATTAAACAATATTACTTTGATCACAGCAAAGTGTTTTTTGTGTTGCAACATGAGTGACTCAAAATGAATCTGATATGAGTTTGAAGCTCTTAAGACATAAATGATTTATGAAGCGAATCACAATTGCAACAAAACTGTAGAAAACTAAAAGTCATAAAATAAAATGGTATGCCTTAGCTGTTTTTAGTATCTTACACATCTTCAGGTTATCATAATTTAAAAAAAAAATAATTATATAATATCCCAACAAATCTCTGACAATATATTTTTTTAGGCTACTTTTTCCCTCTCCATGTTTAGGTTGACCAGATGTCCTGAAAATATCCAAGTTCAAAACATCCTGCAAATATACAGTACTGCAAAAGCCTGACCATCACAGCCTGCTGCTCTTCAGGTACTTGGATGTCGTACACTGACTGGTCTGTGCAACGCTGCTTCAGGTCGAACACACCTATTATTTTAGCCATAAGGAAGAAACATGGAGGAGCGCAGAGCACTATTTTCATCGATTATCAAAAGACAGTTTATTACTGTTTTTAAGGTATTTGCATACAAATTATTAATGTTAAATTAAAGTAATACTGTTTATATGCACAGGGCCTGAACAGGGTGTGCAGGGTTCCTCCATCGCAGTGAATAATGCATAGCACACATATCTCAACTATATCACGTGCAAAAAAATCACATACTTTCAGTTCAAAATGAGCCTAAAATGCTAAGTTATTAGCCTAATTATGGGTAGTAAGGATTCACTTACAAAAGTACAAAATGACAATTGAGAAAGTAATTAAAAAACAACAATGTATCTTCCCCGTATTTTAATCAATAAATAACAACCATTGAGATTTTAATTATATTTTGAGTATGGAAAGAGGAAATCTCCCTGCTTCTCTATTCCTGAACTCTGATCACTTTTTTCCTGTTATTGTATTTTTGTCAAATATTGTTTTTCTGCCATTTGTTAAAATGGGAAATGCTATGCAAGAAATCATAACACATATGTTATAGTCCTCCCTTCTGTCACCTCGGGTGCGATCAGTATGAAAGAACCTTGAATAGGCTACTGTTTTCTGCTAAAGTGAAACAGAAAGTAAACAGAGCTCATGAAATACATGAAATGCCCTGAATTACAGGAAAAGACATCAGGGGTGTGCTCTCTCTCTCTGTGTGTGTGTGTGTGTGTGTGTGTGTGTGTGTGTGTGTGGTCCTGGTTAACCCTACTGTACATTGGGTTCCCAGAAAGATGGAAATATCTGAAATCCTTGTCCTTATGGGGATATTTTTTGGAGACAAGCTGGTAAATCTTAAGGATCTTAAGGAGGATGTGCATGTTTTAGGATGTGCCTGATTCCTTAGGAACTGTTCAACAAATATTCTTTGTAGGTTTTAAATTGTTATTTTTCTATTTAGCTGTGTATAAGTCACAGTAGTTTTCAAAGCATTTGTTTGTCATTATTTTCATTGATCCCCCTTATCAAATTTAGAAAACACTACTTATAATTGTAGTGTTTTCTACATTTGATAAGGGGGATCAATGAAAATAATTGCAAACTAATCATGTTCCAGTTGGTAATGTTAATGAAAAAGCTCCAGATGTCACATCATCCTTTTCTTTGGCTTTTTTTTTTTTATATCGGGATGCTTTCATTTTGTGAAAGGCTCTCGTAACCATTCTGTAAATGATTGATGTTGTGTATTCAACGATATTTTGATAATAATGTCAGAGGGAGGACATGATGATGTAACAGTATTCTCTTTGTAAATTGGTCATAAAAGGAGGCTGTTTAGAGTTTTACAAAAGATAAAACTACCTGGCCTAAACCTTAAAGCTGTACTTTGCTTTATGTAACAGGACTCTGATACACAATTCATTATCACTTACAGGTGCTGGTCATATAATTAGAATATCTTTAAAAAGTTGATTTATTTCACTAATTCCATTCAAAAAGTGAAACTTGTATATTATATTCATTCATTACACACAGGCTGATATATTTCAAATGTTTATGTCTTTTAATTTTGATGATTATAACTGATAACTAAGGAAAATCCCAAATTCAGTATCTCAGAAAATTAGAATATTACTTAAGACCAATACAAAGAAAGGATTTTCAGAAATCTTGGCCAACTGAAAAGTATGAGCATGTACAGCACTCAATACTTAGTTGGGGCTCCTTTTGCCTGAATTACTGCAGCAATGCGGCGTGGCATGGAGTCGATCAGTCTGTGGCACTGCTCAGGTGTTATGAGAGCCCAGGTTGCTCTGATAGTGGCCTTCAGCTCTTCTGCATTGTTGGGTCTGGCATATCGCATCTTCCTCTTCACAATACCCCATAGATTTTCTATGGGGTTAAGGTCAGGCGAGTTTGCTGGCCAATTAAGAACAGGGATACCATGGTCCTTAAACCAGGTACTGGTAGCTTTGGCACTGTGTGCAGGTGCCAAGTCCTGTTGGAAAATGAAATCTGCATCTCCATAAAGTTGGTCAGCAGCAGGAAGCATGAAGTGCTCTAAAACTTCCTGGTATATGGCTGCTCAGAAAACACAGTGGACCAACACCAGCAGATGAAATGGCACCCCAAACCATCACTGACTGTGGAAACTTTACACTGGACCTCAAGCAACGTGGATTGTGTGCCTCTCCTCTCTTCCTTCAGACTCTGGGACCCTGATTTCCAAAGGAAATGCAAAATTTACTTTCATCAGAGAACATAACTTTGGACCACTCAGCAGCAGTCCAGTCCTTTTTGTCTTTAGCCCAGGCGAGACGCTTCTGACGCTGTCTGCTGTTCAAGAGTGGCTTGACACAAGGAATGCGGCAGCTGAAACCCATATCTTGCATACGTTTGTGTGTAGTGGTTCTTGAAGCACTGACTCCAGCTGCAGTCCACTCTTTGTGAATCTCCCCCACATTTTTGAATGGGTTTTGTTTCACAATCCTCTCCAGGGTGCGGTTATCCCTATTGCTTGTACACTTTTTTCTACCACATCTTTTCCTTCCCTTCGCCTCTCTATTAATGTGCTTGGACACAGAGCTCTGTGAACAGCCAGCCTCTTTTGCAATGACCTTTTGTGTCTTGCCCTCCTTGTGCAAGGTGTCAATGGTCGTCTTTTGGACAACTGTCAAGTCAGCAGTCTTCCCCATGATTGTGTAGCCTACAGAACTAGACTGAGAGACCATTTAAAGGCCTTTGCAGGTGTTTTGAGTTAATTAGCTGATTAGAGTGTGGCACCAGGTGTCTTCAATATTGAACCTTTTCACAATATTCTAATTTTCTTAATTTGGGATTTTCCTTAGTTGTCAGTTATAATCATCAAAATTAAAAGAAATAAACATTTGAAATATATCAGTCTGTGTGTAATGAATGACTATAATATACAAGTTTCACTTTTTGAATGGAATTAGTGAAATAAATCAACTTTTTGATGATATTCTAATTATATGACCAGCACCTGTATGTCAATCAAAGAACGCCAATGTCTATCTGATTTAAATTGAATCCTTCAAGTGAGGTTATACTGAAGCATAGGCAGGAAACCTTTTCACAGTTGGCTAGATTCTGTCATTGGGCTAGTGGTTCTTACATTAATACATGTCAATGAACAGATATTTACAGTACTTGGACCATGTAATGAAAACACAGAGGTTAAACATTAACTCGGAGAAACTGAAACCTGTAAGTGGAGCTTCAGCCATCTAGCTGCATTGGACATTGTGCATTGGGCATAACTGCGACTGGACATTTTGCAAGTGGTGCAATCCAAGATTACTTTGGAGATTTTTTTTTAAAACTGCAAAAATCGGGGGGAAAAAATGGCTCTGCATCTAAAACCACCATTTATTAACCCAGTAAGTGACCTATTATTTTGAAATTGATGATTAAATTCAAGTTGATTGAAAATATGCTGAAATGTTATACATGAGCAATATAACACTTGTAGCTGTGTGATGTATGGCTGTATATCAGCAAGGCTGTGATTCAGCAGTAGTGCCGTAGGTAATCGCAGCATGCTGATATACAGCTGTATCTACGAGTGTGATATTGCATTTATACAACAGTTCGACGGCACGAGTGTGTAAATAAATAAGAACAACAATGGAGTGCCTTTAAAAACCCTTTTTTTTTTGTGCGGAACTACTTCCTTATGCCAAGGATTAAAATCTCAAGTTTACAGTTTAACAGTTGAGCCCAAACTCCGATACTAATTCTACAACATCACTTTAAAACTAGTGACGAAGGAAAGCTGAGTTGCTTCATTAAAGCTTATTGTTTTATGTAGAGTATTATGAGAGATTGACTAAATGAGTATTACCTGCATCTGATAAAGCATTCATTCTTCATGGTCGATTTCAATGATATTATATCTATTATTTAAAAAATAAAAAAATAAAATAAAAATCAGTTTGAATGTTCGCTGAGGAAAGCGTCATTGTCCTTTTAAAAGTTAAGGGGATTTGCCACAGTGATAAAACAACTTCCTTGTTCTGACATCTAATGGTGTCCTAATGTATCTTTCACTGATACCACTGACAGAGCCTTTCTCAATACCAAATATGGCATATTATTTATATAAAATAATATTTATTGAACAACAATATTTAAATTATCAACAATAGCCATTATAAAAGCCAAACACAAACAAACAATAAATACAATCAAATAAAAAAAACACAAGCAAACAATTTAGTAAAACATACAAAAGTAGCACTCTAGTACAGGATTTAAGTTAAATATAGCCAAAATATAAAGTTATGAAATTTAATTTTCCCCTTAACCCAAATAGTTTTGTTCTGGAACAAGTAATAGATTAATAAGACCAAAGACCAAAGACTGGCTGAGATGAAGCAGTTCTCTGTTGGTACATGAGCGCTGCATGAGCGCTGAGGGCCTGGACCTCGAATCTCCGAAAGCATCAAAACAAATAGTAAAATAGGTGCTACAATTAAATATGAGCCACATATTTCAGGTCTAAACAACTATATTCTCACCTAAAAAACTCTTAAAACTACAGTTTTTGGTACAACAAGTGTAGTATTTATAATATATATATACATATATACATATGCAGAACTTAATAAGTAAAGCACTCATAAGCTTTCTCGTCCTGGATTTATATCTGCAGTACACTGTAAAAAATTGTCCTGTGAATTTACAGTAAAATAATTTACTGTCAATTTTACAGTTATTTACTGTAATCTACATTACAGTATGTTGCTGTAAAAATATCATGCACTCAATTAAAACTCGAGTCAACTAATTTCATTCGCAGAAATCGACTGCCTTAAATTGGCTGACTGACATTTAAATTCATAAACTAATATTTATTGCTATATGAGCATATTGTTCACATGAACTAATTTCATTTGAGTCCATTAAAAAAGAATATTACTGAAGTAAAAATAACCAAACTAAACAAAATCATTAAAACTAGAAACATCAAGTCAGCTTAAATCTCCTGCAGAAAACTGCTAGCTAACAACAGCACATGTGCAAATAAAATTAGTTAAGAAATTGTCACTGCATCAACAATACACAGTTACTGCCTTTAAATAAAACAACATGCAGCACAACATCAGTGTTTCTCAGCTCATCACTGACTGAAGCACAGGCTCTACTCTCCAGCACAATGGAGACCCACAAAACTCAGAAAGCAGAAACCCTTTAAATCCCAATAAAACATTAAACACCAACATCTTGTGCAAAAAAAATTAAAAAACACTTAAATTCATCATTTACTACTGATCAATTATTGAGTTCTATTAGATTTCACTAATACTTAAATGAAATTAAATTGTTTCATTTAATAAATTTGACTTACATTTGACAGTACATTGCTGTTTTTTCATGATTTTACAGTAATCTACTGGCAACAGAGTTTTTCTCCGGTTTGTCGCTGTAAAATTAATTTACAGTTTATTACTGTAGAAAAGTGTGTCAATATGCATGTTTTTTCATCTTACACCTTGAACCCTTTAAACCCCACCACAAAATCCCCAGTGTTTAATGAACACATATGTGTCCACACTACAGAGTGTTAGAGTAACACTGAAGGAGTGTTGAAATTAATGAGATAATTATGTGATGATTGAGAATTAGTGATGAACACCTGCTGTTAACAAGCAGAATCACTGAAGGAAAATAAACAACAAGAACAGAAAAAAGATGAGCAGAAACACAAGAACTACAACAGGCTTCCAGCCACAGCCTTAGATGAAATCAAGATTTTTAATAAAAGACATAAAATCTCAATATCTCAGCAGAGGAAAACAAAAATAATATTACCAGCTTCACTTATGACTACAAACAAAATCTAATATTAAAAATTCAAGGGTCATGAGCCTAACTAAAGCAAGCCCTGATCTCCATGATGGTGGCTGATTTTTCTCCTTTGGTGATTCTCCTTGTTACCATCAGATGAACAACAATCACTCAATTTATCACTTCATTATCTAATTAAATTTAACACTGCTTCAGTGGGTGGAATAAAAAATATGGCAGGACTTTTACTTTCTGACCCCTGGACTTTCCAGCTCTGCAATCATCACATATTTTATCACTTATCTCATTAACTTCAACTCTGCTTCAGTGTTTCTTTGAACACCTGAGATTGGACTCATATAAACACTGAGCAGTGTTCACTAAGGATTTTGCTGTGTATGTCGTACATTTCAGCAGTTTTGTACCTGTTCAAGTGACTTATTCTACAAGTATCTGTCTCTTATGTCTGTGGAAACACTGTCACAGCAAGAGGGTCTTTGCCTCTGATCTGATGATTATTAAAAATTATTATGAAAAAATTCAAGCACTCATTTTATCGGATGTCTGATAAGAAAAACTTTCACACAGACTGTCCCGTTCAGCAGTCCGATCCAGGGAGGATTTCAGGATGGAATGATTATTACTGTATGTGGACGGGTTTTGCCAGATGCTGACAGGTTTGTCTCTCTGTAAAAGCATGTGAATGTGTTTCATCTTGAATTATCCCTTTATATGTTATTGCATGTTACGGCTTATTCCGAGTAAATTCCGAGTATGGGTCACCATACTTGGCCACATGTCACTTCACTTCACTTTCACTTTTCTCCGTCTCCAGATTCAATGTGAACCTCGAGCATGGGTCTGATGTCGTTCTGCATGTTAACCCACGCTATTCATGGCTCTTGCCCATCTCTGGATATGTAGTTCACAACACCCGCCAGAATGGGAAATGGGGCTGGGAGGAACACAAGATAGAAACTCCATTCCCAAGAGGCCAAATGTTTTCCCTGCAGATCCTCATCACCCAGGAGTCTTACAAGGTTATTTACTCTTTCCATCAACCACACTGCCCTTTTTTTATATTGTAGCAGAAGAATAACAATATTTCTGGCATTTCCTAGATAAGTACTAATGGGCAACTCTTCTCGGAGTACAAGCACCGTATGCCATTTTCTAATGTGGATCGGATCTGTGTGGTTGGAATGGTGGAACTGAATGTAGTTGCCTTCCACTATCAAGTGGTGAGAAAACAAAATGCACTTTAACAATTTTGTAAGGAAAATTGGGGTGCATTAACAGTCAGATAACAGCACTATACAGTATGTATAGCATATTCTGTGTTAATTCTAGTCTGATGTATCAGTGTGTACAGATGTATTTTTGACAAGTTGTTGTGAAATGAGGGAATAAGATTAGCACCCTATTGTAACGGCCTTGTTCTGTTTTGATTTCATTTTCTTTCTGTTCCCTGCATTTCCTATAGTTTCATTGGTTGTTATTCAAGCCCTTATTTCTTCCAGTGTTTTGTTTTGTGTTAACATTGCTTGTTTTGGTTAGTGGTCTTGCTCTTTATCTGAGTGTTGTCACTATGATTTACAAACTGAGTTCTGCTAAATGTGTTCCCATCCTAAATATCTGCATTTCCTTACAGTCCCAACTTCCTGCTCTTCCAGGATCTTTGGTGAGTTATTTTAAAGGAACAGTTTACTGATCTGCACTGTATTGTTAAAATTTTGCTAGTATATGTAAATTAGCAAAGTGTATACGCTTTCTCTATGGAAGTAAATTAATGCCAAATGTTTTCGAAATAAAAAGCTTGTTGAATTGCACTAATTGAAAAAAAATATGCATTACATTAGCTGTGCTTGCATGTAGATGCATTGTATTTTTAAGGCTTGAATTTTTATGGGCTGAAATTCAACATGGTTGTATATTTAGCTGTGAATATTTCAATTAAAAATATTTCACACACATTTTCATTATTAAAAATTCAATAATTTATTTTCGCCTTTCAGATTTCACTTCCAAAATATTCATTCTGTTTAAAAATACAACCTATAAAATTCGACTAGCAATTTTCAGTCCATTTTATTTCGCTTTACAAATTCGCTTCCACAAATTCAGTGGTTCAAATTCGGCAGAAAATTCAACATTTCACATCCGGGAACTGCAGGAAAAGCAGTAGAGTACCGATGCATGATCTCTATCTGCTGTTAGTCTTCTTCGCCAGCAGGTGCCGCTAGCGGCTGTTGAAGACCAGATCACGGTTAGTAAGTCATCATTCATTCATTCATAAAAAACGGATTTACAGAAATGGAGCAAGCATAAGTGAATGTGTGATGATTATCAGGGCCAGTATAAATGCAGAAAAGCTGATAAAGACACAAAAGCTGTATTTATGTTTAATTCAGTGTCTTTATGGTTGCCTGTGTAGTCTACATAAGCAGCTTTCTCTACAGTGAACGAGATTATAACGATATTGCCCGATGCTGGTGTACAGATCAAACGTTAAATCTGAGGTAGATATATATTTCTCTCTGTTTAGTTTCCTTAACTTTATATCCCAGCGCTGTGTTGTAATACTAGGGTTTCCCTCATACTTCATAGGATTCCCCTGCCATCGGGACATATAAAACACTCAACACAGCTTAATGGACTCGTACAGTGATATAAAAGATCATTTGTGATGTAGGTTATACTATATAGGCTCCAAGAAAGCAGATACTGGCATAAAGTTGTTTTGATGCTGAACGTTTGATATTCGCAAATTTAGGGACCGTCTCTAAAGTTACAACATTGTTATTCACGTTTCTTCCTTCAATAGCGTTTAAAGAGAATGATTTACAGTCACAAAACCAACTGTAAAGTGTTCATCTAGGTCTCAGGTATAATACAAACCTTTTAGATTTTTGATGTTTATTAAAATTAAAGGTAACACTTTATATTAACTAGATAATATGAACTAACAATGAACTGCACTTCTACAGCACTTATTAATCTTTGTTAATGTTAATTCCAGCATTTACTCATACATTATTAAAATCTAGAGTTGTATTTGTTAACATTAGTTAATGCACTGTGAACTAACATGGACAATGAACTGCTACATTTTTAATAACGTTAACAAAGATTATCAAATGCAGTAACAAATGTTGGCTATTGCTCATGGATAGTTCACGTTAGTAAATACATTATGAACCTTATTGTAAAGTGTTTCCAAATATACTGTCAAATAATATGTAAATATTGCTATGTATTTCACTACTGTATGGGATCATACAAAAAAAATGCCATAATTTAAATCTCAATAGCATGTGATGAGTATGATTTACAGTCCCAACTGTAAAGTGTTCTAGGTGTCAGGTCGAACAGTGATTCAAGTCATTCTCTTTAGACGCTATTGAAGGTAGAAACGTGAATAACAATGTTGTAACTTTAGAGACGGTCCCTAAATTTGCGAATATCAAACGTTCAGCGTCAAAACAACTTTATGCCAGTATCTGCTTTCTTGGAGCCTATATAGTATAACCTACATCACAAATGACCTTTTATATCACTGTACGAGTCCATTAAGCTGTGTTGAGTGTTTTATATGTCCTGATGGCAGGGGAATCATATGAAGTATGAGGGAAACCCTAGTATTACAACACAGTGCTGGGATATAAAGTTAAGGAAACTAAACAGAGAGAAATATATATCTACCTCAGATTTAACGTTTGATCTGTACACCAGCATCGGGCAATAACGTTATAATCTCGTTCACTGTAGAGAAAGCTGCTTATGTAGACTACACAGGCAACCATAAAGACACTGAATTAAACATAAATGCAGCTTTTGTGTCTTTATCAGCTTTTCTGCATTTATACTGGCCCTGATAATCATCACACATTCACTTATGCTTGCTCCATTTCTGTAAATCCGTTTTTTATGAATGAATGAATGATGACTTACTAACCGTGATCTGGTCTTCAACAGCCGCTAGCGGCACCTGCTGGCGAAGAAGACTAACAGCAGATAGAGATCATACATCGGTACTCTACTGCTTTTCCTGCAGTTCCCGGATGTGAAATCTTGAATTTTCTGCCGAATTTGAACCACTGAATTTGTGGAAGCGAATTTGTAAAGCAAAATAAAATGGATTGAAAATTGCTAGTCGAATTTTATAGGTTGTATTTTTAAACAGAATGAATATTTTGGAAGTGAAATCTGAAAGGTGAAAATAAATTATTGAATTTTTAATAATGAAAATGTGTGTGAAATATTTTTAATTGAAATATTCACAGCTAAATATACAACCATGTTGAATTTCAGCCCATAAAAATTCAAGCCTTAAAAATACAATGCATCTAAATGCAAACAAAGCTTATATAATGCATATTTTTTTTCAATTAGTGCAATTCAACAAGCTTTTTATTTCGAAAACATTTGGCATTAAATTACTTCCATATTTCTCCATATTATCTGCACCCAGTCTTTGTGCTTACTCTTTTTAACAGAGGTGAAGAGCCAAAATCAAAACTTGTCATTGTGAAACAGTTATTGTAAGCGTATTGTACTTTGTCTACTCTGCATGGTAAAAATTGAACACTATGGCAACAGCCCTGCCTGAAGGCAATGGCATTTTGCACAAATGTTTGATAGACAAATAATCTAAATCTCTGGGTCACCTAAAGAATAAGAATGACCTAAAGTTTTGAATGTGTGGAAACCCTCTATTTGGTGCTCAAAAATTTTATATCCAGTAACAATACAACAAAATTATGTTATTTAAATTTCTGGACTGGATTTCTCTCACACTTTCTGGTGATTCTGGTGCTTTATAAGAACATTTTGATGAAGACTTTCTACAGAGCTCTAAGTGTTGTTGAATATTATCATGAAACAAATGTCACTATAAACACATTTTCAGTATTTATCATTTTAAGATTATTTTATTAAATAACTTATTATGCAATGTTTTCTCTAAGTACATTAACTTAATTGTTAATATACAATGTGTCATATTGCAGTATATGATGAATATCTTTAATTATTTTGACCAACAAACAGATGGTCCCATACAAAAGCATCATATATGGTGGAGTACAGCCTGGAAAATGCATTGTCATCCAGGGAGTCATCAATCCCCAAGCAAAAAGGTTTGACAGTATCATTTCCCAGATAGCAAACAACCATCGAAACAATGTTAAATCAATGTTAATGTGTCAGTGTTAACCGCATTAAATAAACATCACTTTTGTACCCGTAATTAATGCTGAAAAATTTTGAAATGTAAACAAAAAATCAATGGAAATGGCATTGAATCATTGTTACAATGTGGTGTTGGCTCAACATCATGCTTGCACTCTCAGAAAATGAAACACAACTACAACTGACTTAAAGCCACACAGCCTAAAATCAACCGTAGATAAAATAAGACAATAAATCTCTCAAGATCTCAGCAGAAGTTCTTTTTGAGAATTAACAGGTTTAGATGTTGATGTTTTATTGAAAATGTTTGGTCGCCATTTTGGTGGTCAGTGTTTCCTTTAGTTGGACAGTTTGACTCTTGGCTTTTTGTGTGACTTTGCAACTGTGTTTAATAAAACACACATTATAAAGTAACCCAGAAACAAAGATGATCAGGTTGAAAGTGTTCTGTATTACAAAGTAAAATTATTAATTAGTTGTATCCCTGGTTAAAAGGGATACAACTAATGAAAAAAAAAAAACTTCTGCTGAAATATTGAGAATTTTAATGTCTTCTTTTATTTGCAGTTTATTTCAGGCTGTGCGGCTTTAAGTCAGTTGTAGTTGTGTTTCATTTTCTGAGAGTGCAAGAATGATGTTGAACCAACATCACATTGTAACATTGATTCAATGTCATTGCCATTGATTTGTGCCAATTGATTTTGAATAGAATTTTTTTCAACGTTGCAAAACTGATGTTAATTCAATGCAGTTAAAATTGACAAATTAACATTGTTTTAATATTGTTTAGATGGTTGCTTGTAATGACATCTCCCTGACCATTAATATACTCCTCTATTCCTCTTATTTTCTTTATTCAACAGAGTAGGGTTTAGTCTACGACACAGAACTGGAATTGCGTTTGACTACAGTCCTCGTTTTGATGAGAATGTGGTTGTTTGCAACTGTTATGAGAATGGGAAGTGGGGCGAGGAGGAACGGTCTGGACAGGTGCCTTTTGAGAGAGGGCAAAATTTTCTGGTACATATGACTTTATGATCCCTGTATAAAGGACAGTGTGTATGACTGTACAATAGAGGTTGCGATATTTTACGTCATAATATTGTATCAATATTCATGCATCTGAGTGTGGATATTTGAGTTCACATCTTTGTCTTTGTGCATTTCAGGTCACCATTTGTTGCTGTCCTGATAATTACGAGGTGTTTGTCAGTGGTAAAAAAACTCACACTTTCAGCCATCGCTACAATAACATGGAAGAGATTGATGTTTTGGAAGTTAGTGGAAATGTGAAGCTGATCTTTGTGCAGCCCTGACAAAGATTTCATCCAGGTTCATGAGAAAAAAAAAAACTGCATTGTGTGCTCATATGCAAATATATTTTGCTTGCATGCATAATATTCTGATGCTGTGTGATTATCCACCATTTCAGAGAGAAAAAATGAATAAACAGACTGTTCTGCATGGACATGTCCAAACTATTTGTGCTTTTGGTGCAATTTGTGCTATTAATGTTTAGTAAAATTTGCCTTCAGACTTTGTTAGACTGCACAAGTGACAGAGATGTTAAATATAACATATATTTATACAGTATGCATTCTTATCCATCCTTTCTTAATTGACATATTTTGATTTCATCTGATCAGCACAACTTTACAAAGCAAATATGATCAGACGATTATAATAACTATGCAACAGAAATGCTCCTGGCCGCTAGGGGACAGTGTTGAGCTGGAAATGCCATAGAACTTGGTTTTGCCTCCATGTTAGCCCTGTTCAAATACCCACGGCTCACTTGCAGTCTTTGCACTTGACCACTTGCCTACTTATATGACGTATTTCCTGTATTTGGCTCAAGTGTTCAAGTATGTGTGAAGACTGCAAGTGTAGAACTTTTGATTGTCCGATGGGACACACTTATATTCTTGCAAAAAAAGATATAGTCTTTTTTTTTTATTATTATTATTTTCAGTGCTTTGCATTTTAAAATACACTTCTAAATGTATGTTCAGTGTTCGCTATGTGACTAACAGAAGACACAATATTAAAATTGTGGTGCTTCTTTAAGTGATAAAAAGCAGTTGCAAATGACATACAAAATACACACAGCCTACTCATCTTTGCATCAATAAAATGTGCAACACCTTATATTTTACTACCAAATTATATGTAATAGCCTAATTATATTCAGAGGTGGAAAGTCCAGGGGTCAGAAAGTAAAAGTCCTGCCATATTTTTATTCCACCCACTGAAGCATTAATGAGATAAATAAGTGATTAATTGTGTGATGATTGAGCATTATTGAAGACACCTGATGATAACAAGCAGAATCACCAAAGGAGAAAATCACAATTTTTACGTCACCATCGTCGAGGTCAGGGTTTGCTTTAGTTGAGCTCTTGACCCTTGACTTTTTAATATTAGATTTTGTTTGGGCAGTTTTAGCTGCATTAAAACCAACCAGACAAGCAATGTTAAAAGATGGTCAGGTGTTGTTGATTATGTTTTCTCATAATCATTATTTGATCTGAATCACTGAACTCATTTAGAGCCCAATTTTTGAGTTAGATTTACCTTATTGATTACAGTAGCACTGTGATTCTACAGAGCAAGATCCAGTTATTCAAAGTAATCCAAAGGATTTATCAAAAGTTGTTCTAAGTCATTAATTGTTCTCATTTAGAGACACACATCAAGAATCAGTCTGTGAATCTCAACAGTGGTGACTGTCAAAAAGAATGTTGCAATGCATTCTGGGAGCCACCAATCAAAATTCATCCACGGCTCCCATCATGCATTGCTGCATGAATAAATTGTGAGCTGAATTGTTTTAGTAATTTTCTTTATTCTCACTATTTTATTTTTTGCTGTTTTTCTGTGACTTATTAGTAGCTTGTTTTCTAATGTTCAGAGTTGATCTGTTTATCAGAATATGTGCTGGTCACCGTCGTTGAGATTCACAGGCTGATTCTTGATGTCTGTGTGTGTCTGAAAGAACATTTTTCTTTTGATCAGAACAACTTTTAAGAAATCCTTCAGATTGTATTGATAAAGTTGATCTTCTGCTGTGGAATCACAGTGCTGCTGTAATCAATAATGTAAATCTAACTCAGAGATTGGGCTCTAAATGAGTTCAGTGATTCAGATCAAATAATTTTAATGAGAAAACATAACCAACACCAACTGATCATCATTTAACATTGCTTGTCTGGTTGGTTTTAATGCAATTAAAACTGCCCCATCAAAATCTATTATTAAAAAGTCAAGGGTCAAGAGCTCAACTAAAACAAACCCTGACCTCGATGATGGTAACTTAAAAATTGTGATTTTCTCCTTTGGTGATTCTGCTTGTTATCATCAGGTGTCTTCAATAATGCTCAATCATCACTCAATTAATCACTTATTTATCTCATTAATGCTTTAAAATGGGTGTAATTTTCAGAGATCTAAAGTGAAGTGAAAGTGAAGTGACATGTGGCCAAGTATGGTGACCCATACTCGGAATTTGTGCTCTGCATTTAACCCATCCAAGTGCGCACACACACAGCAGTGAACACACACACACCGTGAACACACACCCGGAGCAGTGGGCAGCCATTGCTGCGGCGCCCGGGGAGCAGTTGGGGGTACGGTGCCTTGCTCAAGGGTCTCACCTCAGTCGTGGTATTGAGGGTGGGGAGAGCGCTGGATATTCACTCCCCTCACCGACAATCCCTGCCGGACCTGAGATTCGAACCCATGACCTTTGGGTTACAAGTCCGACTCTCTATCCATTAGGCCACGACTGCCCCCAGTGGGTGGAATAAAAATATGGCAGGACTTTTACTTTCTGACCCCTGGACTTTCCACCTCTGATTATATTTAACTTACAGTCCAATGATTTCCTTGACATCTCGCGATTTCGGGGCATGTGAGTTCCCGAACATAATGCATGATGGGATATGCTTAGCCTCGAATAGCACTCTGAAGCGGTATTCGAGGTAGTGTGGGTTTAGTGTGCATTAAGGGCACTGCACTTGGGCATTTTTAAGATATGGGACAGTCTTGCGCACTTACTTCCTGTCGCGTGCACAAGCTCTCAAGTGGCCAAGACTGCAAGTATTTGGACAGGGCTGTTACCTCAGGTTAGATCAGTAAGAAAGAACCATAGACTCTTTTGTTTTCTTGCTAAAGTGAAACAGAAAGAACCAAGTTCTCTGTCTTATAACAATATTCCAGGTGATGAGTTCTTCTCTTTATACATAAACATACAGTTGATGTCATGTCAACTTCAAAGTTTTAATCAAATACAGATTTTAGGTCAAACTTTGAAAGCCTATCCCAGCTAACATAATTTTGTTATAAGAACATTCTCTAAATATTCAGTGTTGGCTCTGGAAACATTAAAAACATCCAGTTTTCTTGACATTAAAGGGACGTTTTTATAAGGTATAATGTTCCTCAAATGTTCTTCCAACTTAATTTTGATCTAAAATTCAACATTTTAGGAACGTTGATTTGTAACATTCCAAGAACATGAAAATGTTCAGTTTCCTTAATGTTAGTAGAATGTTATTTAAAGGTTAGTATGATGTTCCTCAAACATTCTTTCAATCATTCAAACACCTGCTGTGAACAAACACTGAAAGAAAGAGAAATAAGAACACAAACTACAACTTTCTTCAGCCACAGCCTTAGATGAACTGAAGATAAAAGACATTAAATCTCTAAAACATTAAACATTAAATCCACAAACAGCATTACCAGGTTCACTTATTACTAACCAGACTGACTTTATTTCTGTCACACGTCTACAGAAGCTCATACTGAGAATTAACAGAAGTTTGGATGTTTGGTTTGAGGTCACCATCATGGAGGTTGGTGTTTGTTTTAGTTGAGCTCTTGACCCCTGACTGTTATAGAGTTGCTTCTTTATCAGCAATTGCAGGTGTTTTAAGAAAACATTTCTGCATTGATAAAGACAGACAACTGCATTAAAGTGGTTTAATCAACTGTTTTTTTTTAAATATAGTTTTATGTGAAGAGAAAATAATAAATTCAAAAATATAATCGAAATCATTTTTAACACTGAAGTGGTCTACAGTATTTAGAAGTTAAAAACGACACACTTAGACATCAGCACTCATCATACAAACCTCAACAATGGTGACAATAAAAAAAAAAATTCAGCTGCATAATTTATTCATGTCGCAATGCATACTGGGAGCCATGAATGCGTTTTGTATGCTGGTATGTCACCATTGCTGTGTTTCATATGCCGAATGTTGATGTCTGTGAGTGTAAAAATGACACAAAACAATGTTTTAAACAAAAAGTTAACAATGACAGTTTTGCAAATGATATTTTTCACATTGACTGAGTTTGAATTTCTTAAATTAACAATTACAGAAAAAAAACAGTTGATTAAACCACTTTAACACAGTTATTTGAACAGCCATGTTGATCATCTTTACCAATACAGAAATGTTTTCTGAAAACACCTGCAATTGCTGATAAAGAAACAGCTTTGTAATACCCAGGGGTCAAGAGCTCAACTAAAGCAAACACTGATCTCCACGATGGTGACAAACAAAATATCTAAACCTCAGTTAGTTCTCAGTAAGAGCTTCTGTAGACGTGTGACAGAAATAAAGTCAGTCTGGTTAGTAATAAGTGAAGCTGGTAATGCTGTTTGTGGAGTTTAATCAGATCTTCAGAGATTTAATGTCTTTTATCTTCAGTTCATCTAAGGCTGTGGCTGAAGAAAGTTGTAGTTTGTGTTCTTATTTCTCTTTCTTTCAGTGTTTGTTCACAGCAGGTGTTTGAATGATTGAAAGAATGATTCAGGAACATCACACTAACATTTAAATAACATTCTACTAACATTAAGGAAACTGAACATTTTTATGTTCTTGGAATGTTACAAATCAACGTTCCTACAATGTTGAATTTTAGATCAAAGTTAAGTTGAAAGAACGTTTGAGGAACATTATTCCTTATAAAAACGTTCCTGTAATGTCAAGAAAACTGGATGTTTTTTACATTCCCAGAATCAACACTGAATATTTAGAGAACGTTCTTATAACAAAATTCTGGGATGCTGATCATCAAATTTCTTTGTCAACTCAGGCTTTGATCCTGAGTTTGTGGAGCGCGTGCACATGAATGCGTGACATCATTGGCGAACAGCCGATCACATGCTTTGCAACAGAGAGAAACTGTGATTCACTTGGGACTGGAGAGCCAGCGCGATTCAAAACTCTTTTGCTGAAGGTTAAGAGATTGAAGAATTTAAATGCATTCACACTAAAGAAAAGCCAGACAATTACATTGTTTTGTTTTTTTCTCTATATAATGACCTTTAATTTGAAGAAGAGAAACTGAGGGAGTGACTTTATTGCATTGGATGTGTCAGTGTCACTTTGCTCACATCTGCCCCGGAGCAGGTTAACGTGGAGCGCAAGTTACTATGGCGATGAAAACTTTCATGGTACCTAAAATTAATCTGAATCATACCTGATTAGCCAGCTAATCCGGCTTCATGGTACAGGCCCCAGGTGTGTAGGACTAATTAACAAAGAAGGAGACCAACTAAGAGGCTGTTTACACGACACCATTTTCAACTAAAACAGAAAACTTTTTTTTTTTTTTTTTGAGTTTTGAGTTTTGAGTTTTGAGTTTTGGCTGTTCATTTACACAACTGGTGGACTGGAAACACAAACATTTGAAAACAGGTTTCAATGTGCAAGTTTTTGAAAAAGATACCATTACTGTGTCCATGTAAATAACAAAAAATGTGAATTTGTGAAACCCATGACGTCATGCACGTGTATTACGTGTTCAGTCTACAGGCGTTTCTTTACAAAGTGATATTGCCATCTACTGGCCTGGCATCAGAATACAGCATTTTTAGTCATATAATCATGTGGATCCTTCTGGATTGGGATCATTTTGACAGTGTTGTCAAAAGCAAAGGAAAAACTTTAGTAGGAAAAAGTACATTGTTGTCATGTAAATGTTGCCTAAAAAGAAAAAAAAAAAGAAAAAAAATCAGGCAGGCAAAACGGGAATAGAACAGAGAAAACAAAACCTAAACAGACTACGCATGACAACTGTATGTGTTAACTCAGTTGGATTTTTTTTTTTTTTTTTTTACTGAATTGGAAAAATAGCTCATACTTCAATGTAATATCAATGACTTAATGTGTAGGAGCAACACCTCACCTCCTATGAGGCTGTAAAATATCAGGTACCTGAATAATAATGTTATATATTAATGTAAAAAAAAAAAAAAATGTAATTGATACAGGTGTATTCAAGTGTTAAAGCAACTCAACAGACTCATTTGACTTCTGAGATAGTGTTTGGTGGCGGATCATATATAATAAAGAAAAAAAGATGTTATCACACCTTAAGATGATTACATGAATCAATAAATATGCATTTAGTTGCATATTAAAATGTTGCTTTGATATTGAAAGTATTTGTTCTTAAATGTGCACATACATCATATCATACATCAATCCATATCATTTGCTCACATTAGTTATAGAAATGCATTTAAGAAGTATTTATTATATAGAATTTATTTATAAGAAGTATATCACTGGACTATTGTTGATAGCTCATGTCAAAACATCCTTTTTTGATTAGTATAAATGTAATAATGTCATAAAAAAAAAATCAATTTGTAACATAGTATAAGTGATATTTATTTGCTCAACCAGATGAGTGATGTGAACATTTTTCAGAATGCAATATTTTTCTCTCTGAATAAAAAAAAAAAATAGAAAGCAGTTTAAATAACTTTTTATATATTAATACTTAAAAAAAGAATATATTTAAAAAAGAGAACATTTAAAAAAAAATAAACACACATACAAACATTTAACAAATCAAAAAACTAAATCACAGCACAAAATTCTCTCACAAAGGGTCAAAGAGAACAAATGAGTCTCAAGGCCTGTTTACACCTGGTCACAATGCGTTTCCTCTGATCAGATTTATCAAAACGACTCTATTTACACTTGGCCACATAAATATGTCTCCACAAAATGAATATAAATCTGATCTTTAATTTAAAGGAGTTCGCGTCACTGAAAGCAACAAATATGAGCGGAATTATATTGATCATCAGCTAATTTCAAAATCAAAGACCACAATAGGAGTGGCTAGGTCTTTTCAGAAGTAAAAACAAACAACAACAACAAAAAATAATACTATTTGCGTGATGTAGGCCTACTCGCAAGAAAACCTTTTTCTTTTTTTCTTGAGAGAACGCGGCAACAGCACAGGTAAGATCCTTTAGTCTCATTACTTTTAATAAAGATGATTGTGACTTACTTTCAGTTTCATTTGCAGCAGTCAGCATGTCGAAGAGATCCTCAGCTGATGCGTGATGTAGTAACGCTGTTATATATGATTATAACATGTTATTTAGCCTATAACATATGGGATTAAATTCCCGCCTAAAGTATTGCGATCACGGGTCAAAAAATAATAAGCATGAATCAAAAATGTAAAAACACATGTGAAAAAATATATTGCTTGAACTGAAACAAATAATGCAAAATGATCAGAATGGCAAAGAATGTGGTCACGGATCAAAATATAATAAGCGTGAATATAAAAAAATAACAAGAATGAAACAAAACTTTAAACATTAAAAATGATATTGCACAAATCTTAAACTTGTGTTTATGTGTTCTTAAAAGTTGTTTTCCTTGGATTTATTACTCTCTACTTTGTGCTCTCTTACATCTAAAGTAAGATATGCCATCGCAATTGTTAGATCATTGTATATTGCTCGTAATTATAAACTGTCTGCCTATTTTGTCATGTATTGTTTTCCTGTAAACAGATTTATAGATTTTGTCTTCCATGTACAGTATGTCAATGACAAGGGTGTTGGTTTATGAATTATATCACATTTTAGCACTGAGATTATAAAATTATAAAGTTAAGCAATAGCCTGTCACATAAACAAGAGTGTTTTCCCCAATTTTAGAGTGATTGCAAATGTTAATGGGCTGTTATATATATATAATTCCCATTTGAACAAGACGTTTGAATGAGTGACTCACTCGCCGCCACCTACTGACCATTTAATTCATATTTCTATAACATGGATGGGCAATCTCGGTGCAGAGTTTAGTTTCAACTCCCCTAATCTAACACACCTGAACCAGCTAATCAGTGTCTTCAGGATTATTAATACTCTAGACGGGTGAGTTTTTTTAATCAAGGTTGGAGCTGAACTCTGCAGGACAGTGACACTCCAGAACTGATTTTGACCATCCCTGATCTATAATTTTGTTTTTAAAGCTATAATAGGGTGACCATATGCGCCATTCTCCCAGGACGCGTCCTGTCCAGGATTTCTAAATTGCCCAAAATGGCTCGAGCCCTTGATTCTTTAATTGTGAAAGTGGTCATATCGATGTGCCCCCGGAACGCGATTTAGGAACGCGATTTCTACACGGAGGTGTGTGCAAGCCACTGTTCTTATTGACATTCTTCTTGCAATGCATTAAAATGTTGTCGTATTTGCAATGCTTTGACCGTTCTCTGTAGATCCAGCCTTCTTGCAAGCCATGATCGGTTGATTATGTATAATGCATGCTATTGGTCAAATTATTTTTCAGTCATTACCTTCCGCAAACATGAAAACAAAACCAAAACTGAGACATTTTATGCAACTTAGAAATCCTGGACAGGACGCGTCCTGGGAGAATGGCGCATATGGTCACCCTTAGCTATAATTAAAACATTAATCTTATAGTATTATGCAATCATGTAGTTATGTAAATTAACACAATAAGTGTGTGAATAAATCACTGCATATCAAATCCACCTGTTTCTTCTGTAACACTATCATAGTCAATGCAGAGATGATACATTCAGTCTTAAAATTAATTTGCCAGGTTACCTATGATCGTTTAACAACAACAATTAAGAAGTATATTAGCTACAGTAGCCTTAGCATATTAGCATCATGAGCCAAGTAATATTTAAACACCAAATACCATATATTACGAGCAAAGATTAACAATCATAACAAGAGTGCACACTAAAAAGAGTATCTCAAACAGAGATCCATACTTCAGATAACTTTACAGCTTAAGTCCATTAAGTTTCAAATTAAGCCATGAGTCGCATTAATGTGATGTCATCTCACTCTCTTCGATTGATTGGCTAGAGGAGGAGCTGTCACTCTAGAACCAGTGGACCAATAGTGACGCTTAAGCCCACCCTAATTTACATCAAACTTGAACTGCAACATATTGAAAAGCAAGAGCAGAACGTAGAATAAGAGCAAAGAGAAAAACAGCAGAAGCACACAAAAGAGTAAAATATGAGCCGAAAATGTAAGAGAGGACAAAGTACAGAGTAAAAGCAAGGAAAACAACTTATAAGAACACATATACACAAGTTTAAGATTTGTGTAATATAATTTTTAATGTTTTTAAAGTTTTGATCCATTCTTGTTATTTTTTTAAATGAGCTTTTAATTAACAACCAGATGCATTTAGACTTGGTCAGTAACTGGAATGTGTTTCAAAGTAATTGGATTAAATCCGTCTCAAATGCGTTTCGGAGGGCAATTATTCCTGGTCTGTTCACCATCGGATAGCTATCTGATCAGAGAAAACGTATGAAGTTACCAGGTGTAAACAGGCCTTTAATGTGGGTGTTGAACCTGTGTGTATTGGTTGTGGTTGGAACAGATGGGTAAATTATTGCACAACTACCCAATCCTCCATTTCCCAACAGTCCAGATTGATGTCTGAACACAGGCTTCCTGACGGACTGTCACTCATTTGACGCTGCTGTAGATCACTGATGCGTCTTCCACAGTTTCAACAGCTGATTGCCTAAAAACAGAAAAGAAA
This sequence comes from Anabarilius grahami, assembly GCA_003731715.1. Classification (NCBI taxonomy): domain Eukaryota; kingdom Metazoa; phylum Chordata; class Actinopteri; order Cypriniformes; family Xenocyprididae; genus Anabarilius; species Anabarilius grahami. Next base: position 2,685,412 of record RJVU01017965.1, read on the forward strand.
AGAAAAAAACAACAACAATGTTATAGCTGATATGATCTGAATGTGCTGTTTAAGCTGTTTTGTTTTTCTGTTGTTGTTTTTTTTGTTTTGTTCTTTCTCACCTCACGGCAGCATCAGGCTGATGAACTCTTATATCGTCATACTGACATTCACTCTCTTCTGATCTCTTCGTCTCTTTCTTTCTGTGATGTTGGACAGTTGCGTACTGGATCTGCTCAGTATCTCTGGATTCAGTTTTTCCTCTGAATCTCTTTGGTTTCACACTGGCATACGGAGCTTCATTGGCTGAATCCGGTTCAGAAAGAGGCTCATCATGGACTGAAGCTCTCTGTGACGCGTCAGAATAGAGATCATTCTGAAATACAAGAAAATAAGTCATTATTAATTAAGACGTAAATCAGTTTGATGTGAATTACAGATTCTCAGTCTAGAGCAGTTTTTCTCAAACTTTTCAGATTAATATTTCAGAAATATTTATTCAATTCACATTGTAAACAATTTTTTCTTCATATGTCACACTACCTGAGGGCTTTGCAGAATCACTGATCTAAAGAGAGATTTTTTTTTTTTCTGGATTGTGTTAATAAAGACTTTGATAATGTTAGTTTGCCATCAGTCTGTACATACTGAAAAAACAGTTAATAAGGGATCGATTGATTTTCTGCTTCTGTAAAGTCGTGTGTCTGAATGATTTACCTGTTTCACTGTGAGATCTTCAATTTTATCACTCCTTCGTTTCTTTCTGTTATAATGACAGACATTAAAAGTATATGGATGAATCTATTAAAAAAATTATCGAAATATGAATTTTGTTTTTTAAAGATTATTAAATCAAATGGTCATTTTCTTCTACATCAGACCAAAAGTGAACTTATACAATCACTGCAGATTTTTTTTTATTGATCTCACATTATAAACAGGATCATGGTGATGATAATGATGAAGAATAATCCTCCAGATGTCGCTGCGATCACAATCACATTCCTACCAGCACCATGATGAACTGAAAGAGGAAGATCATCATGATTAACTCTCCAAACTGATGAATGATGTGAAGATACAGGAGTGTGTTAATAAAAGCTTCACCTGTGACAGTTACAGCGTCTGATCTCTGAGATCCATGTTGATTGTGAGCCTGACAGTAGAAGCGTCCACTCTGTAGTGCACTGAAACTCTGTCCAGATCCAACAGCTGAGCTTTCATTCTCCTCAAACCAGCTGAAGTTCAGAGCAGGAGGGTTTGAATCACTGCTGCAGATCAGAGTCACTGAATCTCCTGACACTATTTCACCAGATCCGTTTATCAACACTGAGACGTTCCTGGGAGGATCTAATAACACAAAAGAAACTCTACATTCATGTTTTGGGATTGTTAATCCTAAAAAGACTGTAAAAAAAATGCTGTAAAAAAAAGACCAAATTTAGTCAGTTTCGTGCTGTTTTCCATTAAAACAGTAAAATACTGTTGAAAACAATCCATTCTGGGTAATATTTTAATTTTTTGAGAAAGTAGCCATATTGGCCCTCATTTATAAAATGATCGTACGCCAGAAAACTGTGCGTACTCTCATTTACACACAAAATTTTGCATTTATCAATATGAGCGTGAGCGGTGACCGATCAAATCTCTCGTCAGGTCTCAGCTCGTGTACGGACGTTTTTGAGTCAGCGAGAACTTGCGTGCAGCACAGTAAATCTGGTGGAGAATTGTTATGAGAACATTTAGTTTATTTTCCTGACCGACAATCACTCATTAACCAATCATTAACCATTAAACGACACAATTAAAATGTCAAATTAATATTAAATTAGAATAAATACCGTGCCTTAAAATACCACAATTAAAATACCCCTCCACCCCTAGTACAAGCTACGCTCATTTGGCGCGTTGTATTCGTTTTCATTTTATTAAAATATTTATCTTTATTTTATTTAATCAAATTGATCGCGCAGGCGCCTCACTCACACACGCAGACTCTACATATCAGTTCTAGCATTGCTAACTTTATATTTCAGCCATTTATCAGCAAACTAAATGCAGATAAAGTTAACACTGCTCAGTTTAATTGTCCAAGTACATCTAGTACATCTGTACCAGTCGGCCCACATCTCTTCTTCCCGAATGAGAGATGTAGGCTATGTGAGCCCAATTCAGTTTTGCTTTAAATAAATTCATTTCTGCTGTATAATGAATGCCACTATAGCCTAATTTGTGTTTTAATATATAGCTACTTATTTTTCATTCTTGTTCTGTTATGAATAAAATAAATTTAAAGGATTTTCTGTGGAGTGAGGTACTAAAATAACCAAGTTTTTTTATTATATATATATACACACACACACACACACACACACACACACACACACAGTGTATCTTAGAGTAAGATACATTTATTTTTAATGTGATTACTTCCTCTTCATGGCCGGGTTAGGTTTCTTTGTGTCGTAAACTATAGGAGGAGGCTTCTAAAATTTTGGGGCGTGATGTTTAAATGACGACAGTTTTCAGCCGCCACATTCATCAACACCCGTTCATTCGTGCAACAGAATTGGCCGCATACGAAAGTTTAATGAATAAAACGTGAGGTTTGTCGTAAGCTGATTTTTCACTGTGAAACTGTGGAAACTGCCACTGTGAATTAACAGCGTTCAAAGTCGACACTCAGAAGCTGTGTTCTAAATCACACCCTAGCGATACCCTCATTCACTACACATTAGTTCACTAATATAGTTCACTGGACAGAGTGAATGAAAACAAATGTGTGAATTCAGACACCGATGAACACCTTGATTTGTGAAATTAGTTTTTTTTTTTGGGCTGCTGTAAGTGTCTTTAAAACATCTGTTGTAGCAAAAAAATCTGTGTGATCAGATGAAATTAGCCAATTATTAATGGTCATTAACTCACACATGATGTTTAAAGTCACAGCATCAGAGTATTTCTCTCCATGTTCATTGATGGATCTGCACTTGTATTCTCCACTGTCATCAGAGCTGATCTTTGAGATGTTGAAGATTCTTCCAGATCCTACTAACGTTCCTCCTTTAAACCAGCTGAAGTTCAGAGCAGGAGGGTTTGAATCACTGCTGCAGTTCAGAGTCACTGAATCTCCTGACACTATTTCACCAGATGGACTGATGGACACTGATACACTCTTTGGAGGGTCTAGCACAGAAAAATACAAAAACACTAACAATCAAAGTATATTAAGGTTTCACAGACTTATTAATCATGCTTCAATAATTTATGATCTGTGATGGAGATCACAGGATTCACAAACTACAGGAGAAATATTTAACCCTCAAGCAGCCTTCATATAGCAGCCCTTAACACTAGAACTGCCATGACGGTCAAAATGACCGTTTTGAAATGTATATGTACAATAACTTTGTTGAATAAAAAAATACAATCTTGCTGGTTTGTGACTTTTCCTAAAAGTGTTTCTATTTTTACTTACAATAGATTTTATTTAAATTACATAAAAGGCAAAAAAAATATGAGCATTTCTACCTATTAAAGCCATAACGGTCATATTGACCGCTCTAAATCTCGCGCGATTCTATTGTTCTTTCCCGCGGTTTATCGTCTCTGTCAGAGCCAAAATGTTCTGACTGAAGCTGCCGGTCCCACCGCGCACGCGAAGCGCAACATCGAAGATGCGCTCACTGCCTTTCTGTGTTTGTTTGACGATGGCATGTTGAAACACATCAGGGACTGCACTGTGGCTGAGGCACATCAGCACCGTGGTGACAGCTCATGGGACCTGACAGTGGCTGAACTGAAAGCCTTCATAGCTCTGTTATATGTCCGTGGAGCACAGGGTGCGAAGAACATGGATTTGGGGAGCCTTTGGTCGGAGAAATGGGGCTTCCCGTTTTTCAAAGAAACCATAGCCAGAAATCGCTTCAGGGAGATAATGAGATTCCTGCGGTTCGATAAAAAAGAAACCCGACGTGTGCGTCTGCAGGATGACAGGTTTGCCCTGGTATCGGCCACTTGGAACAAGTTTATTCAGAACAGCATAGCCTGTTACAAGCCCGGTGCCGACATAACCATAGATGAGCAGCTGTTCCCCACCAAGGCCCGGTGCAGATTTCTTCAGTACATGGGGAATAAGCCTGATAAATTTGGCATCAAATTTTGGCTGGCTGCTGATGTCCGTTCGAAATACATGCTGAACGGGGCTCCGTTTCTGGGTAAAGACTGGTCTCTTAAGGTACAAATCACAAGGGTACAAATTTGTACCTTTGAGGGTACAGCCCCAGTGACAAGCTATTGTACCCCTAAAGGTACAATTATGTACTTTATTTTCTGAGAGAGTACAAAATTGTCACCAAAGGTACAAATCACAAGGGTACAAATGTGTACCTTTGTACCTTTGTACCCCTAAAGGTACAATTTTGTACTTTTTTTTCTGAGAGTGCAGAACAACCCCCTGCTATGTACTTTTATGGCACCCATGCTTCCTGAATCCTGACTGAAGGAAATGTTGCAAACTTAAGCTATTTGTAGAAACCAAATGGTCGAAAAGACAACACAATTTAAGCCACCAGAAGATAAAGAGTCTTTGATCTCCAGATCAAAAGAGACAGAGAGACAATGCAGGCCTTTTTCTCTGAGGCCACGTACACACTGTAAGTTTCAGGAGTGACAACCGCATTTAAATGCGGGAGTGAATCCCCTAAATTATCGCTACGTGTGTGTACGGAACACGACTCACACTCGAAAATGCGATGATTGACAGCTTGGAAACCATAGCGACGTTCTGGCGTCTCTCGTGTTTGGTGGCGGCGACAAAGTAACATTAAAGTGACAAAACACTCGTTATTTTCAGCAATTTAACTAAACACACTAACACAGTCGACGGAGGCATAGTGTTTTGTTTATGTTTGTATAGTTTCACACAGCACACGGCACTCACCATGGTCACTCATTATAAGCTTTTTGGGCTTGTTGTTTAAGCTCGTCTCAAAAAGCAAAAGTTATTAAAATGAGCAGACATGAATCGCGATTTTCAGCATAAAGCGTTTGAATAGGCTTGTGCTTTCCCTGTGATTCGCCGCGCATACACGAGAGACACACGTTACACCGGTGCACGTAAACGTCATTAACAACTAGTTCTTCAGTTCGGTTCCGTACACACTGCACAGAATTTCTCTAAATGCGGTTGTCACTACCTGTATTTTTTGGGAGTTAATACAGTTGTAGAATGCGGTTGTCACTCCTGTATTTTACTGAACTGTGTGTGTACAGAATGTGATTAAGCACTAAGGTGAACTAAACAACCGAATTTAGCTGCAGTGTTTACATGGCCTGAGTGACCTCTGAATGACAGAAAAACTCACAGACACAAATACACTATATCAAATTGTTCCAAACTATTTTAAACAGACTTATGAAGAAAGTGAAGTGACATATGGCCAAGTTTGGTGACCCATACTCGGAATTTGTGCTCTGCATTTAACCCATCCAAGTGCACACACACAGCAGTGAACACACACACACCGTGAACACACACCCGGAGCAGTGGGCAGCCATTGCTGCGGCGCCCGGGGAGCAGTTGGGGGTACGGTGCCTTGCTCAAGGGTCTCACCTCAGTCATGGTATTGAAGGTGGGGAGAGCGCTGGACATTCACTCGCCTCACCGACAATCCCTGCCAGACCTGAGACTCGAACCCATGACCTTTGGGTTACAAGTCCGACTCTCTATCCATTAGGCCACGACTGCCCCTATAAAAACATCTTTTAACTGCATACATTTTATATCATGTCTACACATGCTACATGTGACCAATTATGTTTTAAAACACCCACAACTCATGTAACTATTGAATGGTTGAATGAAAGTATTTCTTGTCTGATATGCATTTAGATCTCTAATTTCCATTCAAATCATGGCTTGAATGAAATCTGTGTAAAATGTATCATATTCCATTTAATAGAAATCATGTCTAAACGGTACTGTCTGCTGAGATGGGCAATTGCAGAGACCGGAGATAATGCTTATTTTATGATTGGGGTGGAGAAAAAGACACCTTTGAATCAAGACGATACCTGATTGGCCAGAACTCCTCTCAGAGGTGGGACAAACACCAAAGTTTAAATAGTCACATCACAAGGACAATATGAGACTAGAATGAAGACAAAAACTAAGACTAGAACTAAGCTGAAGACCATAGTAAGTAATCCTGGAACAAAGAAGAATTTTTGGCTTAAGACAAAGGACTGACAAGCAGCTCATTCAAGCCATCCAACTTTTACTCACATTCCTTCTCTTTTACTTTAACTTTCTTTTCCGTTGAGAGTCTCGTGTTCCAAGTTTTGCCACAAAGTTTAATCAACGACTTTTGCCGCCTAAACTTTAATCTCCAGCCACGACAAGAGACTTTAATTTCATTTGCCAACAACTCCAACTCTTTACAAAAAAAGGTTGAATCATTATTACAATGGGGTTTTGACTATTGTTACCTTTTACTCATTTGACAAGAATGTAAAACACAGAAAAAACACGACTGCAAACACATCAAAGTCCCAAAACAATGCTGTGTTGAATATATGAGGCAAAGTATACACTTGTTAGGCACATGCAAACATAACACAATCTGTTGACTCTTTTTATAAACCCAAATGAAATAGTCATATAGCGAAAGTTCAGGAGTAGGCTTGTTGCCCACAACCCAACAGTCCTTTCAAGCTAAAAATAATAATAAAGATGATACTCAACAGTCCTTTTCTGCTTTGGGGTAAGTAGGAAATTTAAAGTCCTGATGAAAAAACAATGTCCCCAAAAATAGAAAAAATATAAATCCACTGGTTCAAGGCCCCACAAAAAAAAAAAAAGGTTATCCTCCAGCTGTATAAAGTTCCCAGAGTATAGTCCAAACCGTATATCCCAGACCAGAGCGTGCCCATATGAAACGGCTCCAAAGTCTAATACACAATGTCTCTCTTCCCAGAGATAACTTTGGACAATTACACCCAGCTAGGTTAGCCAAAAACAAGCCACCTCACCAAACACGAAAATCTTCCTTTTTAAAATGGCCGCCCTTCCCCCCATATAGAGGGTATGCACGTGACGTCATTGTCGACCGTTAAGGCTGCGGTCGCGTCCACTGAGTGGCACAAAGACTGAGCAGCAGCATTGGTTTTCAGCGTGAATGCCGCGAAAAACACACAAAACACATCCAAAACGGGAAAGAGCTTTGTGATTGACTGTACAAATAGCTTTGACACAAAACCTGAGGTATATATTTAAAAATATATTTAAGACTGCTGAAAGCTACAAAAAAAAAGCAAACGGATCACTGCAATTCACAGAAACAGCTGGACTCCAGCAGAGAAACATGGATTTGCAGTTATCATTTTGTGTCAAATTGTTGGATTTTGAGGTAAAATCATCCCTTATATATTGTATTGTTATATATTGTTGACAACTGATCAATTAAATATTAACCATCTTATATTCTGCATAATTTGTTGTTTTTAAATAAACTGACAAAAACTATACAAGTTTTAGGGCTGGACAATATGACGATATAACATTGATATAAGTGATTACGCGGATTTAAACCTACCTATAGTTATATAAAATATTCAGAGGCAGATTTGCTTTATGTATTTCCTATTGTCACTTAGTGTAAATAGACTCTAATGCTATTTAAACTTGCAAATATCTGATGTTGAAAAATATAGTCCTAAACCAGGGATGAGCAACTTCAGTCCTGGAGAGTCACTTTAGCTCCAACCCTGATCAAAACTCACCTGTCTGTAGCTTTAGTCATGTTGTAGACCTTTAAATGGTTCAGGTGTGTTTGGAGCTAAACTCTGCAGGACTGATGTTACCCATCCCAGTCCTAAACTCTGCTAGCTTTTCAACTTAAACAAGACCAAATACTCACACGTGACATTGAGCTGAACAGCAGGAGAGATGTGATTGTGTCCGTGTACAGCACAGCTATATCTGCCTGCTTCCTCTCTTCTGACTGACTGCAGCAGGAGTTCATTGTTTCTGTCTCTTCTCTCAGTTAATGGCTGTGAGTTTCTGTACCAGATGAATGTTGCTCTGTCAGTCAGAGTGCAGCTGCTTTTACATGTCAGACGGACTGAATCTCCCTCTGTCACTCTCTCAGGAGACTCCACCTGAAGATCTGAACACAACACACACATTATATCTAGTGCTGCTGTCATACACTGATTATTATTCAACATAATGCACAGAAGAAGAGAGAAACCTCATGAAAGTCACCTGTGACCGTAAGAGTCACTCCTGGATAACCAGTCCATTTGTCTTTATTAGTGATGAATCTGAAATAGTACTTGTGTGAATCCTTCAGGGTCACATGACTCAGTCTCATGGTGCAGATCTGCTGTTTATCTCCCAGATACTGAAGCCTCTGACTGTATTCAGTGTCCTCAGACAGATCTGGAGGCTCTTCACCCTTTACAGAGACTTTGGTCCAGAACACTTTCTTGATCTGATATCCAGTAGGGTATGTATAAGTGCAGTTCATTATCACTGATGAGTTCTTTAGTGCACAGATGTGTGAAGGACTGTAACTCACACCCAAACCAGCACTAGAAACCCCTGAAACACAGAATTCATCAAGATTTTGTCATAAAACGGATTGTTCCAGTCCTTAAATCTGATCTGGTTGATTTGTTCAAAGCTGTTGTAAATTAATCTACAAACATACACCTGTTAGTTATTTATTTTTTTAAATATAGATTTTTGTAAGGACTAACGTTTATAAAAAGCAATACACCCTGTGAAGTCGTGGTTTACAGTGAATTTAGAACAGATAAATGTAGTGACGTTGTTAGGCACAACGTGAAGCAGTTTTTGTGGGGGTTTTTCATTGTCAGTTACACTGTACCATCAAAAAAAAAAAAAAAAAATAAAGTCACTCACTGCAGGAAATAGTATAAGCTAAACTTCTCAGAATAGTGAGTGTGATAAAAGATGAAGGAAGTTGCAGAAATGAACAAACAAAGACAAGTGAAAACAGAGCAAGGAAGTTAATCAAGAACATGCTGCATTATCAAATAATCAAACATGTTAATTAGGACTAAGACAATAATCAATGTTGATTTAAAAAAAAGATCAATATCAAAAATGGGAGTTTGTGGATTTAAGTTTATGTCTATCAGCTCTGAGATCTTCTATATGCAAACAACATTTTTTGACATATAAACCTCTACAGTATCTCCACACTCTCTTCTGAGAAAATGAGCCAAAAATATTAATGATCTGGTGATACGCTGATGTTTGTCCAATCAAATGCTCTGATGAGTGAGAAAATCCCTCGCCTAAACCACCTGACACTGACTAGACAGTACAAAATTCATGTTTAAGACTGACATGACGAAAAACTATTGGATATTGATAAAAAGGTCAAGCCCATTGACACGCCTCACCCAAACTTCCTGTTTCAAAAGGAAATACATCAACAAAACAGAAAACTGCTCATTAATCACTCATTATGGCGTCTTTGAAAATGAAATAAAAACATCAGTGTTTCTAATGTGAATGAAACAGAGACTCACCGTGAATCATGAGCAGAAAGATCAGAGGAAGAGCAGGAGCCATTCTGACCAACATCAGCATCAAATATATCTATAATTCAGCATAAATCATCACTCATATACTCATAAACAGTGTGTGTTCATCACTCTAAACAGCTCTTAGTGTTAGTAAGATCTTTGCACATCTGAAGATTATTAATGCTCAACATCAGTGTGTGTAAATGAACTGATCATTAGATGTACAGAAGATATTTCTCATGTCAGGAATCATGTGTTATATGAGCTTCATCTATAGAAATAATCATCAGTTTTTATTGAAGTATGAATGTGTTTGTCTTACCGTGTTGAAGCTCATCAGATCAACAGCAACCAAATGACTGACTGTTTTAACTCAAGCACTTTAGCTTCACAGTGAATGACTTTCTGTGGTTAACACTGTTTATTAATGACCAGTGCTGGAAATATCACTGTCCCTCCCTCAACAAGAGAACAACAGCACTGAACTAAACCTACTTAAAGAAAGTTAATTTAAACACATTCACTATGAAGATGTTTAGAGAACAGGATTGAGATGTTCTGCTGGATATTTCACATCTATTGTGAAGGTTAGTTGATGTTTTTGCACTCAGAAAGAGAAACTCTTTGTCCTCTTTTGTCTGTCGGCCCCTACTGGACATCTTTCATTACTGTGTCACGTGATTCATGCTTCTGCGCAGCAGTAGTGTTGTTTTTGGCGGCCTGTTTTAATTTTAGTTTTAGTCTAGTCTTTGTGTCAAGCGGTCATTTTAGTTTTTACTCTTTTTAGTCTAGTCAAGTTTCAGTCGCCTAAAAGTCTGAGAATTTTAGTCTAATTTTAGTCAGAATTATCCATGACTATTTTCGTCTAGTTTTTAGTAGACGAAAACTGATGACATTTTAGTCTAATTTTAGTCAATTAAAATTTTATTTTAGTCTCTTTTTTGTAATGCAATTCTATTTAACCCAGTCAATATAGTATAGTACCTAGTAGTATAGACGAAACTGAAATTTTCTTTTAGCCAAACCCATTTCAAACAAGGTTATCTTATTATATTGTTACCTTATAGATAATACATTATAATGCCTTGAGATGTCTCTTAAACCTTTAAAGGGTTAGTTCACCCAAAAATGAAAATTCTGTCATTTATTACTCACCCTCATGCTGTTCCACACACGTAAGACCTTCGTTCATCTTCAGAACACAAATTAAGATATTTTAGTTGAAATCTGATGGCTCCGTGAGGCCTGCACAGGGAGCAATGACATTTCCTCTCTCAAGATCCATAAAGGTATTAAAAACATATTTAAATCAGTTCGTGTGAGTACAGTGGTTCAATATTAATATTATAAAGCGGCGAGGATATTTTTGGAGCGCCAAAAAAACAAAATAACGACTTATTTAGTGATGGCCGATTTCAAAACACTGCTTCATGAAGCTTCGGAGCATAATGAGTCAGTGTGTCGAATCATGATTCGGATCGCATGTCAAACTGCCAGACTTCTGAAATCACGTGACTTTGGCGCTCCGAACAGCAGATTCGAAACACTGAGTCATGTGCTCCGATGCTTCCTGAAGCAGTGTTTAGAAATCGGCCATCGGGTTTCAACTAAAATATCTTAATTTGTGTTCCGAAGATTAATGAAGGTCTTACCGGTGTGGAACGACATGAGGGTGAGTAATAAATGACAGAATTTTCATTTTTGGGTGAACTAACCCTTTAAGACCCCAAGGCTTTTTTAGTTTAATTTTTTTTTTCTGAGCGACAAACACAAAAGTAAAGACTCATAACTCCAAAACTGTAGCAAGGAGAGTCAAAAGGTAGGTATCATTTGATAGAACACTTTTTAAT
>RJVU01017965.1:2709088-2721275 GCA_003731715.1 Anabarilius grahami
TCATATGGTGTGACTTGGAAAAAACGGTCACACCATATGATACAGTGTCACACCATATGACGTTTTGCTCAGTTAAGAGAATCTCTTGGTTAACTAAAAACAGCTAGCTTATGCTTAGCATGTAGATTGCCACATGACAGCAATGATTTTTAAGAATAAATGAGTAAAATTTGTAAAAAGTGTTTCATTTTTATGCAAATGATGTCACACCATAAGACACAAAACTTTGACCACTAGTGAGCTAATCAGATACAGAGCTTTTTAAGTAAAAATCAAAAAGTCAGAACTCGCCTCATGACCTTCCAAACCACTCCAGAGATGACAATGCAACGTCCTGGTTGAGTGTGGACCTCTTCATCATAATGATGTCCAAATTATTGCCCGTTCAAAATATAGATTTTAATGTCACACCATATGATGCCCATTTTATGGACAAAATGTATTTGGCCAGAACTTGCTTAAAAATCATGCACAGACATCAACACTTTCTGTGTCCATTAAAAATGCCTAATTCTGTTACTTAAACTGTAAATCTATCAATTATTTATACTTTGCTGAGATATATTGTCATATTAGTAAGGTCACACATAGCCCGGACAGTCACACCATATGACAATTTTGATGTTTAGATAAAAATTTGAAGTATAGGTCTTCATACACCAACTAAAGCTATGGTATGCTGTAATAATATCTTGTTAGAGGAACAAAATAAGGATATACATTTTTTAAAAATACCCATTTTCATTAGCATATGACATTATGGACAGGTAGAACTGTGTGTCATGTCATCCACCCAGATATCTTTAACAGTCATAAAGAATTCTTGTAACAAAGACAGTTTAGAGGATTTAAAGGTCACAGTCACTTAATCATCATTAACTCACACATGACGTTTAAAGTCACAGCATCAGAGTATTTCTCTCCATGTACATTGATGGATCTGCACTTGTATTCTCCACTGTCATCAGAGCTGATCTTTGAGATGTTGAAGATTCTTCCAGATCCTTCAATCGTTCCTCCTTTAAACCAGCTGAAGTTCAGAGCAGGAGGGTTTGAATCACTGCTGCAGATCAGAGTCACTGAATCTCCTGACACTATTTCACCAGACGGACTGATGGACACTGAGACACTCTTTGGAGGGTCTAGCACAGAAAAAGACAAAAACACTAACAATCCAAGTATATTAAGGTTTCACAGCCTTATTAATCATGCTCTAATAATTTATGATCTGTTGATGGAAATCACAGGATTCACAAGAGGATCTACAGGAGAAATATTTATCCCTCAAGCAGCCTTCATATAGCAGCCCTTAATTAAATTCGGGCATGTTATTTCACTATCTTCTGATTTGTTTATTTGCTACCTTCCAATATGCTTATTTCTATGGTGTATGTAAGCAATAAGGTACGAGAGGCACAGCTGTATCGTGAATAAGTCACAGCTGAAGGGCGTTGTTTGGCACGATGTGAAGCGGAGTCATATCAGATTCAGATCACATATCAGATTGGAAAGGCATTTATTTAAAAAAATAAAAATAAGGAAATATTAAAAAAATGAAAATATAGTGCCTAATGAGCATTTGATTCTAAAGTATTCATTAGAGGTAGGTGTAAGGAGGACTTTATTGTCCCAATAAGGCAGCATCCATTTAATAATTTTAATAAATATAAGGAAACACTTATAGTTAGTAGAATGTCTAAAGTGAACCATCAAAATAAAGTGTAACCAAATTATAATAATAATTTACACACTTTTGCATCCTGTAATGTACAACAAAACTGAGGTGCAAATACTATCCACCACTATTTACAAGTATAAATAGTATCTAACTATTTGCACTTATTGCATAGAAAATAATGCTAGTTTTACATTGTGTAAATAAAATCTATTGCTATTTTCACTTATTGTAAAGATCATATCACTAAGAAAATGCTGCTATTGTCACTTAGTGTAAATAGACTCTAATACTATTTAAACTTGCAAATATCTGATGTTGAAAAATATAGTCCTAAACCAGGGATGAGCAACTTCAGTCCTGAAGAGTCACTTTAGCTCCAACCCTGATCAAAACTCACCTGCCTGTAGCTTTAGTCATGTTGTAGACCTTTAGATGGTTCAGGAGTGTTTGGAGCTAAACTCTGCAGGACTGATGTTACCCATCCCAGTCCTAAACTCTGCTAGCTTTTCAACTTAAACAAGACCAAATACTCACACATGACATTGAGCTGAACAGCAGGAGAGATGTGATTGTGTCCGTGTACAGCACAGCTATATCTGCCTGCATCCTCTCTTCTGACTGACTGCAGCAGGAGTTCATTGTTTCTGTCTCTTCTCTCAGTTAATGGCTGTGAGTTTCTGTACCAGATGAATGTTGCTCTGTCAGTCAGAGTGCAGCTGCTTTTACATGTCAGACGGACTGAATCTCCCTCTGTCACTCTCTCAGGAGACTCCACCTGAAGATCTGAACACAACACACACATTATATCTAGTGCTGCTGTCATACACTGATTATTATTCAACATAATGCACAGAAGAAGAGAGAAACCTCACCAAAGTCACCTGTGACAGTAAGAGTCACTCCTGGATAACCAATCCATTTGTAGTTATCAGTAGTGAATCTGAAATAGTACATGTGTGAATCCTTCAGTGTCACATGACTCAGTCTGATGGTGCAGTTCTGCTGTTTATCTCCCAGATACTGAAACCTCTGACTGTATTCAGTGTCCTCAGACAGATCTGGAGGCTCTTCACCCTTTACAGAGACTTTGGTCCAGAACACTTTCTTGATCTGATATCCAGTAGGGTATGTATAAGTGCAGCTCATTATCACTGATGAGTTCTTTAGTGCACAGATGTGTAAAGGACTGTAACTCACACCCCAACCAGCACTAGAAACCCCTGAAACACAGAATTCATCAAGATTTTGTCATAAAACGGATTGTTCCAGTCCTTGAATCTGATCTGGTTGATCTGTTCAAAGCTGTTGTAAATTAATCTACAAACATACACCTGTTAGTTATTTATTTTTTTAAATATAGATTTTTGTAAGGACTAATATTTATAAAAAGCAATAAACCCTGTGAAGTCGTGGTTTATAGTGAATTTAGAACAGATAAATGTAGTGACGTTGTTAGGCACAACGTGAAGCAGTTTTTGTGGGGGTTTTTCATTGTCAGTTACACTGTACCATCAAAAAAAAAAAAAAAAAAATACAGTCACTCACTGCAGGAAATAGTATAAGCTAAACTTCTCAGAATAGTGAGTGTGATAAAAGATGAAGGAAGTTGCAGAAATGAACAAACAAAGACAAGTGAAAACAGAGCAAGGAAGTTAATCAAGAACATGCTGCATTATCAAATAATCAAACATGTTAATTTTTGACAATAATCAATGTTGATTTAAAAAAAAGATCAATATCAAAAATGGGAGTTTGTGGATTTAAGTTCATGTCTATCAGCTCTGAGATCTTCTATATGCAAACAACATTTTTTGACATATAAACCTCTACAGTATCTCCACACTCTCTTCTGAGAAAATGAGCCAAAAATATTAATGATCTGGTGATACGCTGATGTTTGTCCAATCAAATGCTCTGATGAGTGAGAAAGTCCCTCCCCTAAACCACCTGACACTGACTAGACAGTACAAAATTCATGTTTAAGACTGACATGACGAAAAACTATTGGATATTGATAAAAAAGGTCAAGCCCATTGACACACCTCACCCAAACTTCCTGTTTCAAAAGGAAATACATCAACAAAACAGAAAACTGCTCATTAATCACTCATTATGGCGTCTTTGAAAATGAAATAAAAACATCAGTGTTTCTAAAGTGAATGAAACAGAGACTCACCGTGAATCATGAGCAGAAAGATCAGAGGAAGAGCAGGAGCCATTCTGACCAACATCAGCATCAAATATATCTATAATACAGCATAAATCATCACTCATATACTCATAAACAGTGTGTGTTCATCACTCTAAACAGCTCTTAGTGTTAGTAAGATCTTTGCACATCTGAAGATTATTAATGCTCAACATCAGTGTGTGTAAATGAACTGATCATTAGATGTACAGAATATATTTCTCATGTCAGGAATCATGTGTTATATGAGCTTCATCTATAGAAATAATCATCAGTTTTTATTGAAGTATGAATGTGTTTGTCTTACCGTGTTGAAGCTCATCAGATCAACAGCAACCAAATGACTGACTGTTTTAACACAAGCACTTTAGCTTCACAGTGAAGAACTTTCTGTGGTTAACACTGTTTATTAATGACCAGTGCTGGAAATATCAGTATCTCTCCTTCAACAAGAGAACAACAGCACTGAACTAAAAATAACTAAAGGAAAATAATGATCTTTTTCTTTAAGTTAATTTAAATGTATTTGGAGATACTTAGGGGACAGGATTATTTATCTGGTCATTTCATCCTCATTATGAAGTTTAGTTGTTTTTGCATTTAGAAAGAAGAGACTCTTTTCCTCTTTTGTCTGTCGGCCCCTACTGGACATCATTGATTATTTGTGTCATGTGATTCATGCTTCTCTACAGCAGTGACGTCCATTAGAGACAAGCAGGTGATCAGATAGATGATTTACTTACTAAAGTGAAGTGCAGAACTGAGACACAAAAAGGGACGGGGCTCTCCTCAAGGGCTGAATCCTTCTCTGAGGACTAAGGCCCAATCCCAATTCTACCCCTTACCCCTTCCCCTTTCCCCTTCCCCTTTGTTTCGCGCGTTCACGTGAAGGGGTAGGGGTGTCCCAATTCTCATTTGGTTGGAGGGGAAGGGGTAGGGGGAAGGGCCAGGTAGCCCTTCAAACGAAGATTTTTCGGGACCACACTTCAGACGAAGGGGTATGATAAATTTCCAACATGGCTGACCGAGCGAGCAGAGAGACCCATAAATGGAAGTATTTTTTTACGGTAAACAGTATTTTAGTAATAAATAATCACTTGTTTTATGTTACCTTTAATCTTGTGTTCATGTATACGGTTATGTTCTCCGAAAAAAGATTTGTTAAAATCGCTATGAAAAAAGTTTGCCGATGTTTTTTACTTTATGATAGTTCCACAACATATTTTTTTATATTTTATTGAAACCCGCGTTGATTTGACAGCATAAATTCAAATCCGGTGGCAGCTAACTTGTCTTTTTGCCGCATGCCTGATTAATGTATTGTTTTGTTGTGGTTACGTCCATAAATACGTGTACGTTACATGATATAAACAAAAAGTGCATTCAGTTTGCGTGCTTATTCATCAGTATTGTATGTTCTGTATCAACCAGGGACTCCTGAGGAAACACGCAGGCTCATACGTTTTGATGACGTGTAACGGTCTAGTAGTGGTGTCCCATTTCTTAGGGGAATATTTTCAGCCTTTCAAGGGGAAGGGGAAGGGGTAGGCGTAGGGGTAAGGGGAAGGGGAAGGGGTATAAAATAGAATTGGGATTGGGCCTAAGAGTGTTCTGCCTCTAGCAGGTAACGACTATCACTGAGCCTGAATTCAGTATGAATAAAGTACTTTAGTACTGATACAATAAGATATTCTAACACTTTTACTCAAGTCTTATTGGAATTGGTGGATTGTGAATTTTAATGGAGTAATTTTCACTGTAAGGTATCTGAACTTTATGGGTTTTTTTTTAGGTAGGCTATTCTTTGCACCTCTGTTAGCTACATACAGAATATATTCCAGGAGTCCACTGTGGACCCTCATGTGCCCCTGTGGGCTAACATACACAAGGCTCATGTGGAGCCGATGAACACATTTTTCTGGGCCCCATTTGGGTTGCATATGCAGGACCCAAGTGACAGCCCATCAAAACCCTCAAGGACATGTCAGATTACTTGTCATACAACAATATCAAAGAAATCTGCAATCATTAATAAAACATCTTTATGGCACTTATCAAATTGTTCATATGTAGGTGCAATCATAAATTTGTCCAGTTCAAATTTTGATGCCATCACGAAACCTACACTTCCTCCCACACAAAGTGAAAATAGGGCATCCGTTGGGGTCCGTTGAGGTCAATGGACATAACATGACAAAAATAAACCGAAATGATACGTTTTTTTTTTTTTTGGAAAAGTGAGATTATATTTATTGAAAATAACAGATTTATAATACAATTGAGGATTTAGCTTCAGGAGACAATGGAGCCAAAATACAAACAAAAATAACTAATTTGTATATATCTCTTACTGCCCTAATCCACAAAATAAATGAAAAAAAAAAAAAATATACAATTACTTCCATAACCCCCCCCGCGGGCTGACCTTATTGCATATGCATTTGTAGGAGTTTCCCTTTGAGATGCAAAATTTATGGGAGGAGAGTATTTAAATGAAGGCCTAAACCTGGTCTGTGAAACCGGGCCTTAGAGTTTTATAAAAAATAACCAATTTTATAAAAAAGCTTGACAAACAGGGCTTGACATTAACACCCGCCAACCCGCCAAATGCGGGTAGATTTCAGCTGTGGCGGGTAAGACAGCCAGTCCCACTAGCCACTTTGGCAGGTTAAATATAATTTCAGCTTACAGCCTAATCAAAGGTAGCACAAAATTATCACAATTCCTTATCGATTACCTTGCAGTTAGTGAAGGCGGGATCACGTTGAATGACACACAACAAAAGCGCTCTCTCTCTGTCGAGCGCAATCGATCAGGGCCCGTATCCCTAAAGAATTTTTGAGAATTTCCCCTAAAAGTGACACGAAAATCCCAGTTAATATTAAAGCTATTCCTCAAGATTCCTAGCGCTTAAAAGGGCTCCTAAGGCGAGATCTGCTAAGAGCAGGGAAGAGGACTTTTAGTGGCTTAGGAGTTCCCCTAAGCAGCTGCACAAAATGGCCAACAGAGGAGGCAGGAGAGATGTCCTGCAAACACTGGATGACTGGGAATTATTGAGACGCTACAGATTGGATCGTGCAGGAATCATGTTTGTGGTGGATCTCCTTAGAGATGCAATTACTTCACCAACTGGGCCAGCAACAACCCTTGCTCCTCAGTCCAGTTCGGCTTGCGATTCCTTTTTTTCTCCATTTTCTGTGTTTGTAGGATATTTGTTAACAAGCCTTCATAAATAGACCAGCCAGCAATCACAGACATTGATAAAAGCTGAGCCGTGTTACCCTCGTTAAGACCACACTGAGTTGTAACGTTGTAATTTCTACTTCATTAAGGACAGCCCCTTGAGATAGGCCATCTTGTTTTCAATGGGGTCCATATGGGAGTGAAAGTACAAAATATGCCAGCTAGGATATTAATCTGAGCAAATAAGACAGGAATCATTATTTGAACAGGGTGTAATGAGCTTAAGTTTTCTCATATTTTAGATTCTAATGTTAGGCTATAACCCCTACAGCTTACTATTCATTTTCCAGATATTTTCTTGAATGTGAAATATTATTTACAATTACAGTCTGCATAAGATTAGAGTGTATAATTATGTTTATTGATTTGAGGGTACATCCTTTGCTCATTATCACCAAAAGTTCATTTTCATCAAACTTGTTGGATCAACCAATCACGGCTTTTGAAATGATGACTCATACCTAGCAACGGGGTCAACCACACCTCCTCACTAAGATAGGATTTTCCATCCATTCCTTGCTCAGAGTTCACTGAAAATGTTCTGGAATCACTTCTAAGCTAAAACTCCTGGCAAGGAATTTTTAGGTTAAGTTTGGAGCTCTCTGAGAGGATTCTCAGAATCTTTAGGGATACGGGCCCAGATCTCCTTGCGTCAAACATACGCACATACAAATGTTAAAATGTGTGGAGTATCTCGCGTGATTACAGTCTGTTATGGCTTAAGTGGACGTAAACAGGTTGGTAAAAACTGGATATGTGTCAGTATATTACATGCATTCAGCAGCCCAATTAAATACCTGTCTGTCATTAATGTTAATCAAACAACAAAAGATGTTAAATAAATGTTAAATAAATTAACTGAATCTGAAAAAAAGAGTTTAGGTTATTTAATTTACTATTGTATTTGTAATTTGCTAATTTTCTTCTTTGTTCTTTTTATATAGCCTAACAAAAATAATGGTCATATTACTCACCCCTTGCCCACCTGTACATACCAGCTGATATACCAAGTAGCCCTTGTCTTGATTTTGGTGGTCAATCTGCATTTAAAAGTTTGAAAGGGTTTTAAATCTAGCTAATCAAGTAAAATGACTCAAAATCAAGTAATTTTAGCATGTCAAAGTCAACTTCAATCATATATAATGTAATTTCCCAACAGCAAAATTGTGGCCAATGAAAATGCTGAGTGGCTAGTAACTTTGGAAAACCACTAGCCACAGTGGCTGGTGAGCAAAAAAGTTAATGTCAAGCCCTGTTGACAAACATACAATGTCAGTAAATGCCTGAACAAATGCATGCTTAATTAAGACCTAAATGCATACTTTTTCTGCAATCATTATTATTATTATATTTATTGTTATTATTTATCATATAGTTTTCACTGTGCTTTATTGCCTCTGTCAGAGTGTGAAAGTTCTCACTGAGGAAGTGATATCTATCACTCTCTGTTTATTGATTTATCGGGTTGGAGCTCAAACGGGTGCACCGCAGCTTTAAAACTGCTCGAATGACTACAGGGCAAATTTCCAAACAACAGTGACTCATACAGACATAAATCACTCTTCATATGCAGTGTGTTTGTCCTGTTTGTTGAACAGGTTTAACGTGTGCTGAAGGGTGGAGCACAGAAACACACTGAAGGAGAATCCAGTGAAGTCTGAGATTCAGCAGCTTTTACAGCTCAGGGATGTGAAGTTTTACTAAATAGATAAACTCAAGGGCCAAAGTGTGACATTATTATTTTCGCTGTTGTCCTGTGATCACTAAAATGATGTCTAAAATATATCTGTTTATCAACTTTGTTTCAAATACTGCTGTTGAAATTGATCTAATTAATTTTAATATATTAAATTAACCTGTATCCACATCCAGGTAAAACAACACTATTTTACACAACTATCAAATATTTCTATTTTATTTTAAATAGCCAAATTAAAGTGTGTCAGGATGCCTTTCATTCACACGTCATATAGTGTTAGTCATGTCACCGTCATTAGTTGATCACAATAGAGGGAGTTTCACAATCACAAGTTCTTGAGCTCAAACACCTTCATCCTCTCACTGGATTCACACTGAGATCGAGCTGCTGAGAAACTACAGGAATCAAACAAACAGAGAAATGAGTCCAGCACATACAGGTATGTCTGAATTAATGCAGTATAATCATAACAAACTGATAATATAGTCATTGTAGAGAAGACTAAACACACAAAACCTGTTTAACTAGACTGTAGTTAATCTCAATGACTATCATGTGTTTTACACACTGTTAAAATGGGTTCTGAATACACAGATCTTCACATAAACAATACAACATGATAGATGTGTCTGTATTCGCACCAATGGTTAACTAGTTAATAAAATAGTAGACCATTATTACATATAGACTACATGATAATCTGTGTGATGTCAGGTTATCAAGTTTATGATTTGTTATTGTAGTTATTATGTTTCAGATACGATCAATGCAATTTTAGACGTGTCATTTTAGGCTGAAGTGATTGTGATTGAGTCAACATTTTAAAGTCTTATAAGCAAACGTCTTTAAAAGCTATTTTTGTATACTTAAGGTTTACAAGAATCTATTTACTTAAACCATTTCATCACAGGTTCTGTGAATGATTCAATGTTTATGTTGTTCTAAAGAGAAAAAAAGACAGTCTTTTTATCAAAAATATAATTACTTGCTCTACGTTTGAAATGTCTTTTCTTGTTTTCTGTATATGGGCATATGCACTGTCATATTTTCTCATTTTGAGTTTAATAACATATTTTCACATTCAATTCATTTCAATTCACATTTATTTGTATAGCGCTTTTCACAATACATATCATTTCAAAGCAGCTTTACAGAGAATGCGTGTCAACATTACAAATTAAAGAATGCAGTTACCAAATAATGTAATAATTTACCATTTACAATCACTGTTAGCAGTGTAACTGAACGTAGAAGCAATGAGCTCCTGGAAAAATGAATACATTAACAATAATCAAGATATAGAATTTGTGCAATGTGCATGTTGATCCAGATGATTGCGTCTTCCGAAATCCTCGCAGGAGTTGGCGCCGTCTCTTCATAGGTGATGGTCATCTGAGGTCTTCTTAAGAGGCCGGATCTAAACTGAAGCTGATGTCCTCTCTAGTCACCTCGGGACCGGTGTCCCGAGGCAAAACAGAAAAGCAAATGGAGAGTAATTAGCGTAGCTGCTGTTCATAACATTAAGCAAAGATAATCATGTGCAATTGATCTGATATGAGATGCATTATGTGAATGCTTGGCTAAAGAGATGCGTCTTTAATCTAGATTCTAACTGGGTGAGGGAGTCTGAGCCCCGAACAATATCCGGAAGGCTATTCCAGAGTTTCGGAGCCAAATGTGAAAACGCTCTCCCTCCTTTAGTGGACTTAGATATCCTAGGTACAACCAGAAGTCCAGAGTTTTGTGATCTTAAGGAGCGTGAAGGATTGTAGGGCGATAGAAGATCGGTTAAGTACACAGGAGCTAAACCATTTAGAGCCTTATAGGTCATTAGCAATACTTTATAATTGATACAGAACTTGATGGGTAACCAGTGTAGAGATGATAAAATTGGTGATATATGATCATATTTTCTTGACCTGGTAAGAACTCTAGCAGCTGCATTTTGTACTAATTGTAACTTATTTATTGAGGAAGCAGGACAACCAGCTAATAATGCATTACAGTAATCTAGTCGAGACGTCATGAAAGCATGAACTAACTTTTCTGCATCAGAAATAGATAACATATTCCGTATCTTAGCAATGTTTCTGAGGTGGAAGAAGGCTGTTTTTGTAACATATGAAATATGATTTTCAAAGCACAAGTTGCTGTCTAATATAACACCCAGGTCTTTAACTGTCGAGGATGGAGTAACAGTACATCCTTCTAAATGCAGATTGTAGTCTGAGAGATTCTGTGTACAGGTTTTTGGCCCAATAAGTAATACTTCAGTCTTATCTGAATTTAATAGAAGAAAATTACTAGTCATCCATTGTTTTACTTCTTTAATACATTCTGTCAGATTGGATAATTTAGAGATTTTATCTGGTTGTGTTGAAATATATAACTGAGTATCATCAGCATAGCAGTGGAAACTAATTCCATGTTTTCTTATAATATTGCCGAGTGGCAGCATGTATATTGAAAATAGCAGAGGGCCTAACACTGATCCTTGCGGCACTCCATAGTTTACTATCGTTATCTTAGATTTTTCCCCGTTTATATAAACAAAATTGTGACGGTCTGATAGGTACGACCTAAACCACCGTAAAGCCTGTCCCTGAATACCAGTGTAATTCTGTAGTCGATCTAGGAGTATTTTATGATCTATAGTGTCGAACGCAGCACTGAGATCAAGTAACACTAGTATTGAGATACAGCCTTGGTCAGAAGCTAGAAGTAAGTCGTTTGTAATTTTAATGAGCGCAGTTTCTGTGCTATGACGCGATCTGAATCCTGACTGAAATTTCTCATAGATATTTTCCTGTGTGATACGTAGATTATGTTTGTTATTTAAGACACTGTCTCTTTAAGAGATCACACCCACTATTGGAGATTAGTGGCATTGATGATGTTCATTTTGTGATCAGCTGTGGAAGTACATGTTTTCTACAGTCTCTTTTGTTTGCTTTTTCTTATCTTGAAAATAAGAAAACAAATCTTTTTGTTAAAGTGTTAGTTCACCCAAAAATTAAAATTCTGTCATTTATTACTCCCCCTCATGCCGTTCCACACCTGTAAGACCTTCGTTCATCTTCGGAACACAAATTAAGATATTTTTGTTGAAATCTGTTGGCTCCATGAGGCCTGCACAGGGAGCAATGACATTTCCTCTCTCAAGATCCATAAAGGTACTAAAAACATATTTAAATCAGTTCATGTGAGTACAGTGGTTCAATATTAATATTATAAAGCGACGAGAATATTTTTGGTGCGCCAAAAAAAAAAAAACGACTTATGGCAATGACATTTCCTCTCTCAAGATCCGTTAATGTACTAAAAACATATTTAAATCAGTTCATGTGAGTACAGTGGTTCAATATTAATATTATAAAGC
>RJVU01017965.1:2722293-2745476 GCA_003731715.1 Anabarilius grahami
CTGTAGCAGTGAACACATCGCACAGTGGCATGATTGTTCTTGCATTGGTGTTTGACCTGACACATGGCTCTTTTTCCAGGGCTAGGTGTGGAGGGTTGTGTCCAAAGCAATTGTTCTTTTCTTGCCTTCTTCGCACACATATGAGAGTTAGCCAACTCTCTTGCAAGCTCCACCAGGAAGTCCACCCGTCTTTCCTGCCTTCCGATGCATGCTTGATACAGCACATGTGCATTCAGTGCTGCCATGTCAATCATGTTATAGAACACGGCAACTGGCCAGCGCCGTGTCCCTGTGTGGACAGTGTACTCCCGCACCATCTGGTCCATCACATCCACGCCGCACTTTGTGGTGTTGTAAAGGGTGACAGTGTTTGGCTTCCTTTTGGTGGTATTATCAGTCTGAATCACGCTGTGCATGCTGCTAAGAATGTAGACGGTCTTCTTCCGTTTGGGCGCATACGCCGTCAGCGTAGCAGCAGTGGTTGAAAACACCTAATAAATAAGATAAATTGTTATTTTCATAGCACTTTTACACACAATGACACAATGACACACTTGGCGGTGTTGATTCTAAAAATTAGAAACACATAAACATAGAACCACAAAAGACCTGCAACATACCTGAGTGGTGAATTCATTGCGATCAGATTGAGGGATTTCCCGGCGAATCTTGTTGACTTGTTGAATTACCTCTCATTTGAGAGCAAGCTGCATGCAATTAGATGTGCTAATTCATACCTGTTTACACCTGGGCAAGACCCTACATGCCAATGTGAGACATGGTCAATCAAGTTCTCTACTTTTAGCAGCCCTCCCTCCCCCACACATACAAACAAGCCACCAGCAACCATTAACACACACACCCCCAACCCCCTGCAGATTGCTCAGGTAATGACCATATTTACACATGAATTGATGCTAATGATAGCCAAAAGACTAGCCAGTTAGCATCCACTTGGCTAAAGGAGGGTTACAAATCTCTGGGACTTCTAGTGTTAAACAGTAAGACATGTTTAGATTTTACACTTTTTTTCCAATCACCTGCTTTGTTTTATTATGTAACACACCTTTTATGACCCAACAATTAGTACCTATAACATTTATTAAATAATCACATTGAAACTACAAGAATTTAGCCCACAACGTTAATCTGATTTCTGTTTATTTCAGATCCCGATGATGCAGCTGCTGTACAGGATCTGAGGATTGTGCTGATTGGTAAAAGTGAAGCTGGAAAGAGTTCAATAGGAAACATAATACTGGGTCGAGAGGCGTTTAAAGAGAGCAGAACCAGAGAGAGTGAGATACAGAGAGGAAGAGTAGAAGACAGAAACATCTCCATCATCGACACTCCAGGATTCTTCAACACTCACCTGACTGATGAAGAGATGAAGAAGCAGATGATAAAAAGTATGTACCTCTCTGATCCTGGTCCTCACGTGTTCCTGCTCGTCATAAGACTCGACAGATTCACAGAAGATGTGGTGAAGATTGTGAAAAAGATTCACGAGCATTTCGGAAAGGATGCTTTCAAGTTCACCATGGTGTTGTTCACGGGAAGAGAGGTGATGTCTAAACGAGAATGGATTGAGTTCAGGCTGGACAGAAAAACTAGAGAACTTCTGAGCTTCTGTGAGGAGAAATGTGATGTGATCATTCATAAAAACAAGAGAGATAGGAAGCAGATCGCCAGTGTGTTGGAGAACATCGATGAAGTGGTGAGGAAGAACGGACGAGAACATTATGTTAAAGAGATCTACCCGAACAACAGCGAGACAAGGACAACACAAGACAGAAAAGAGAAGATCAGTCTAGAGGAGCAAATAACAAGCCAACCAGAGGATCTGCTCAGACAAGAAGAGATAGAAAATAGACTTCAGAAAGACCAAAGAGCAACAAATGAAAGAGAAAAAGATGGAAATCAAAGTGACAGAAAACATGAAACAAGTTTGATCGACAAGGAGAAGAAAGCCACACCAGAAAATCAGCCAATCATAGGTAAATATTTACTGGTTTATAATATGATATAATTTAATGGGAATAATTATTTATTTAAACAATGTTTATGTTTAAGTTTATTAACATTGTCTTGGACAAACCTATAGATTAATGCATACATTTGAGAAACACTAACAACAATATATTGTTGACAGTTTATTAATTAATATAAATTCAAAGACGTTGCAGTGTTTCGAGCATTAAAACAATCATAGATCAAAATACAAAATTCTTATGTTCACAAAAACCACACAAAAAGTTGTAATGTGTTCATTTACACCTCTTTCTATTAAGATATGTTAAGTTTCTTTGCTGTATTTGAACACGAGGAAAAGAAAACATTTTCAATGCATCATACACTGTAAAATCCAACAGTGATTTTAACTGACACTATTTAGTTAACTTTACACTCTAAAAAATGGTGGGTTAAAAACAACCCAAGTTGGGTTGAAAATGGACAAACCCAGCGATTGGGTTGTTTTGACCCAGCAGTTGGGTTAAATGTTTGCCCAACCTGCTGGGTAGTTTTATTTAACCCAACAATTGTTTACAAATTACTATATGTCTGGCTTAAAATGAACCCAAAATAGGTTGGAAATTAAAAATCAGACTCATAATTACTAGAGGCAACAATAATAATCAAAAAGATGAGCATTTATTAATAAGCAATTTAATAAATGTTTATTGTTTAAATATTATTCAAAGAAAGTATTAATAAATGTTTGTTTATTAAACATATTAATAAATGTTAATTTCCAACATATTTTGGGTTCATTTTAAGCAAGAAATACAGTAATTTTTAAACAATATTTGGGTTAAATAAAACTACCCAGCAGGTTGGGCAAACATTTAACCCAGCCGCTGGGTCAAAACAACCCAATCGCTGGGTTTGTCCATTTTCAACCCAACTTGGGTTGTTTTTAACCCACCATTTTTTAGAGTGTACCTAATGTCTCAAATGTAAAATTCTGGTAATCAGCTGGTATTCACATACTATGCCTTTTTCACTCAGAAAACCCAAGTTAAGATTCATTGATTGAGTATCATTTTGTGCAAAAATAAATAAATAAATAAAATAAAATAATTTTTTAATAGACTTTTCCCTCATTTCCTCCACTTCTGCAGTTATCTTTCTCTAGTTGCATTCACTCATTTCCCAAAGTCATCTTAAATGTTGAATTGTCAATACAACTAAAAAATTTGAGAGAACATTATAAGCTGACTTCATAAATTGATGTTGATTTTCCCAAAATGGTTTTTAACTCACCATTATGGTGATCAGTGTTTCCTTTGGTTGGGCACTTGGAACTTTATTTATATTATTGTAATTATCTTCCTGTTGTCGCAGTGATGCACTAAGAAATTACAGTTATTTTATTTCAAAGGAAAGGAATTAATAAATATTATATGGCATTGTCTCGGAAATAAATTTACAGATGAATGCGTAAATCTGATATTACAGAAACACTGACAGAACATTTTGCATTTATTCATAGTTTGCAATATGTTATGACATTTTTCACAGTGTTTTGAGCCTTGAAGCAGTCATAGATAGAATATCAACAATCTTTACTGCTTTAAAAATCATAAAACTGTATACTTATTCCTCTTCTTATTAACGGATGTTGTTAAGTTACTAAACTAATATGCATATTGTTTTTCTTCACAGCGTCCGATCTGAGGATTGTTCTTCTGGGTAAAAGTGGATCAGGAAAGAGTTCGACAGCAAACACCATCCTGGGCAGAGATGCCTTCAAAATCAATGCACGTTTCCTATCAAGCCCTCAAACCTGTGAGAAACAAACAGCAGCTGTGTGTGGAAGAAACATCTCAGTCATCGACACTCCAGGACTGTTTGATCCGCTGATGACGAGAGACCAGCTGAAGGCTGAGATTGAGACGTGTGTGGAGATGAGTTCTCCTGGTCCTCATGTGTTTCTGCTGGTCATCAGACTGGACGAGAGATTCACAGACGAAGAGAAAAACACAGTCAAATGGATTCAGGAAAATATTGGAGAAAAGGCTGTTCATCACGCCATCATTCTGTTCACTCATTATGATCACCTGAAAGGTAGATCATTAGATGAGTATATCAGAGACACTCCAGATCTACAGACATTCACTGAGAGTTTTGGTGGCAGATTTCACTCATTTAACAATAAAGACATGGAGAACCGCTCTCAGGTCACTGAACTGCTGGAGAAGGTTGAGAAGCTGGTGGAGAGAAATGGAGGGGAGCACTACTACAGTGAGAGGTGTATTACATTTAAGGGAAAGACTGACAAAGAAGAGGAGGAGACAGTCATAGAAAACCCATCCAGATGGTTGAAAGGAGTGCTTATTTTCATCATCGGCGCTCTAGCCGCTGCAGCGGTTGCTCGGAGTGGCTTTGAAAGAGTATGAACATCTGGAACAACAGCAAATCAATATGAGCAAACAGCGGGAAAATCCTCTTTTGATTGTCTTCAGTGTTACAGATTCTGAAAATAATAGTGTGGATGAATTTGTACCTTTTTTATTCATTAGGCTGGACCTAAAGATTGTATTGTCCATCAAACCTTACAGAATGTTAAAAAGTTTATGATCTCAGACTAAAATGTATGCCAAATATTTAATATTTATGTTTCAATTATGTTTTAATTGAAACTGTATTTTGCCATATTCCATATTTAATATTTGTAAGTAATAAAAACAGCTTTCTGTCAATCATTTTGCACGTTCACTGAGATATGGTCTATGTTCATGTAGTTTATTTCTTTACTTTTATTTCTAATGTGCAGTCATATCTACAACACTGAAAAAAATGTATGATCAATAAGTTATGACAAGATATGTTTTTACATTGCTTTAACTCATCAAAATAAGTTAAGCAATTTCCATGTTATACAAGATTTAACTCATTTTTAAAGTCAGTTTAATGTAATTTAAGTTGAAATGACTTAAACATCTGAGTTGATTAAGGCAGTAGATTTTTTTTTTTTTTTTTAACAGTGTAGCCATTTTTGGGTTTATCTCCTTCAAATGTGTAATCGTTCTGGAGGAAGTTTTATGCTTTATTTAATGTTTTAACGATTGCTCAGCTCAACACGTCACTGTGAAGCTCAGCAAACGGTCACAGTTTGGTATGTGGATAGTAATTTTAACAGTGGCATCTATATTTTTAGTATTGAGGTCATGCAGTGATAATATTGCCAGTAGCTGGTAAAACATGATGCTTCTTCATGGTCTGGTTTTGAATCCTTTGAGTCTTTACCTTGAAAGAATTTAATATTTTGGGTGCAGTGTTTTGTTGTTCTCTGACAGATCTGGTTCTCATGAGTGTCATTAAGGGAGACTCACCCTTTCATTTGACATCATTCATTCTTAAATCAGTCTCACGGAAACAAATATGACTTGAATTTCAATACGTACTTGCTAAAATACGTTGTTGCAGGTGCTCCAGTTTCAAGCTGGAATGTGTTTGTGTTTGTGCACTCATTCTTGAGTCATTACTCATCATGACACTTTCTGCTCCTCCCAAACTGCTATTACCACCTCACAAAAGACATGCTAGAAGTGTCAGTAATGAACTAGTGTATTTAATCCAAGAGTGTTTGCTGGATTTATTTAAACTGAAAATGTCATATGTGAATGAAACTTGCTCTGTCAGGTGTTTTGGCCAAAAAAAAAAAAAAAACTGCTGCATGTGAACCTGTTCTTCCTCAGAATGCTTCACCTGTCCTCCATTTGTTAGGTCAAAGAAACTACACAAGGACTATAAACGTAATTAATAATTCATGTCTAGAACAATTATTTACTGGGTAAAATATGAAAGTGACCTTAAACCTTAGTAGTTCAAGTACTTCAAGTACTGCAAGCATCCCATCCAATGTAAAAAAAAAAAAAAAAAAGAAGAAGAAGAAAAATAATTCTCCAAATGACCATTGTAGTGTCAGGTATTATCCTCATGTGAATTAATTCCTTCTTTTAAAGGTGACCTATAATGCCCCTTTCACAAGATGTAATATTTCTCTGGTGTCCCCAGAATTGGGGTCTGAAAACATTTATTATCTATAAGCATTTCACAGATTTACTGTCAGTACACCATAGTTAAACAACTGAACTAAGTCCATTTATTTTGATTTAAATGGATAGAAACAGATGGAAAAGGATTGGGCTTAAAATATTCCTTATCCTGTGGCTCCCTCTAGAGGGCAATATTAATATGATGGCTTGGACCCCTTACTATAAGATCATCCCTAAAAAAGGGCACCTATTATTCCCCTTTCACAAGATGTAATATAAGTCTCTGGTGTCTCCAGAATGTGTCTGTGAAGTTTCAGCTCAAAATACCTCACAGATCATTTATTATAGCTTATTTGGGTGTGAGCAAAAACAAGCCGTTTTTGTGTGTGTCCCTTTAAATGCAAATGAGCTGCTGCTCCCGTCCCCCTTTTCAGAAGAGGGTGGAGCTTTAACAGCTCACGCTTCAGTTGCTCAACAACAACAAAGCTGGAGAATCTCACGCAGCCAAAATGAGGATCGTCAGTAACGGTGTTCAGCCTTACATTGTTCAAACCGGAGTCGACACTGATGGAGAGACTCAGGAAGAAGTTACAACTTTTAGAATGAAACTGGAAGTTTCTGAATGGTTAGTTGATAAATTTATGTAGTTGCTGTGGAGTTGATTCAACTCATCCACTAGCATGTGCCGTCATGTTAATCTTTTGTGCAAATCCAGCATTGAATTGACCCTCGTTTGTGAAGCAGTTAGAGAAACAATGGAGAGATTGATGTCCCAGTTCAAAGATTTATTCAGGTTATTCTGTATGCATATTTGAGGTCTACAATTAAAAATAAATAAGGAACAAATAAGTAGGTTCATATTTCAAACAGTACAAAGTGAAGTACAAGTGACATTTGTGGGGCAAAACAAGTAGAAAATCTGGATATTAATATGTTACAAATAGCAATTAGTACCACAAGAATTCAATAGCATAAACATGATTTGTATATAATGAGCTGCAAAGATACAAATTAAATGACTTACTTTGTAATCAATCACTCTCTAACTCTAACTCTCTAATATGATTGGTTTTTCATATATGCAATTCAGCCAACCTCTGTTACTGGGCAAAAGCAAATTAGAATTTCTGATTATCTTAGCTTGTTGAGATTGTCAAATAAGTCATTATTTTTTATTTGTTTTTGCACACAAAAAGTATTCTCGTTGTTTCATAACATTAAGGTTGAACCACTGCAGTCACGTTGACTGTTAGGCCCATTGCAATAATCCATATATCAACATATTGCACAATATATGTACATGACCTCAGTCATTTTTGGTGATGCAATATATCGTCCATTATTGTCAAAGCTGCAATCCAATGTTCCAGTTCAAATATAAATGTCACAGAGCAAAATGGTGCCACTAAAACAGTTTTAGCAGCAGATGTGGCCTGTTGAGGCATCTGTGCCTTTGTTCATATGGACATCTGACTGCTAAGTAAGGTTTGTTTTTTCAGAAATAGTGTGCACCCTTACTTTACAGAGAAAAGAAGGACAGGGAAAAATCTGTAATTTTCAAGTGTGTTTTTTTCTACTTGTTACTTTGCACTTAAAAAAAAAAAAAAAAAAAATTTATTTATTATTTATTCAAATGTTTTTATTTAGGATATTTAATTTCTATGGTCTAAAGAATTAAATTTGCTTTATTATGCGTTATATTATGTTTATATATTCAGTGGCATAAAATGGTCTTAAAATTACAATAATATAATTTATTGCAATTATTTCTGGGACAATATTTTGAAAGTGTTGATTTTATTGCTGTCTATGGACGAGTCATATGCCTCTCAGATTTCATCAAAAATATCTTAATTTGTGTTAAGATTAACAAAGGTCTTACGGGTGTGGAACGACATGAGGGGGAGTAATAAATTACAGAAATTGCATTTTTTTGGGTCAACTAATCCTTTAAGTCATGAGGCGAAATATATCAGACAGCCATCTAGTCTTGTCATCTTCATCGATTATTGCAACACTTTGGCCAAGTAATAGAACTAGTATTTGATTTGTTTTAAAAAGCATATACATTTTAGTCCTGCAAGAAAAGGTATGTTAGTTATGGGTAATTAAAAATTTCCTTCACAACCTATTGTAACACCCGCATCCAGATGACAGACTTTAGTGGTAAAGGCCCATTGATGCAGAGAACGATAACTATAATCTTAACTGTATTAGCATCCACATCAATGATGATAACATTATATTTATTTTAATGTTCTATTCTTTGAATGTAACTGCAGTGTGTGCTGTAAAGTCAAATAGATTATTTATTGTTCATTAGATGGAAATAAATCGCTCTGAAAGTGATTCCAATGATATTATTCTTCTGTGTATCTG
Source organism: Anabarilius grahami (assembly GCA_003731715.1). Lineage (NCBI taxonomy): Eukaryota > Metazoa > Chordata > Actinopteri > Cypriniformes > Xenocyprididae > Anabarilius > Anabarilius grahami. Next base: position 2,730,675 of record RJVU01017965.1, read on the forward strand.
TGGTGTGGATATTTAAACCTTTATATTTATTGTTATAGTTATCATTCTTGGTGTGAAAGGTCGTTTACTAATAGACTCCCCACCCCCCACCCCCCACCTACAGGCGTTTTATTGTATTTCACAGCCCGAATCATCTTGTTTTCTTTTAAAGATGTTGTGTTTGGTGTAGTGTCCTCCTCCATTTCTCTCCATCATTTCATCAATCTTCATCATCAGTTCTATGACCTGAAAGCGGTTCTGCATTTCATCATTGTCAAATGAGTGATATCTTCCACCACAGCTGTCAATCAGTGACTTTAGGTCATTGTGTTTTTCAATATACTCATTCAAAGGTTCATCTATTAGGAAATTCAACAAATCACCACGAGTGAAAAGAATGATTGTGCGATTTAAAGCATCCTTTTCAAGGTTCTCCTCAAACCATTTCACTGTGTTCTTCTCCTCCTCTGTGAATCCCAACAGGTTGATCACAAGCAGAAACACATGAGGGCCAGGAACAGACATCTCTAAGCTTTTCTCAATCTTATACTGATCATGATCCCGAATATCCATGAGCAAGAAGGACACTAACAGTCCTGGAGTGTTTATTATTGACATGGTTCTTCCAAACACCACTGCTTCTTGTTTCTCACAGCTCCTAGTAGTTGTCATTAAACCAGCACTAAATGCATCTCTGTTCAGGATGGTGTTTCCTGTTGAACTCTTTCCTGATCCCATTGAACCCAGCAGCACAATCCTCAGATCTGTTAGAGTGAAAGGGATATAAATAAGAAAAGAGGGGTGTTCAGGTGCATTGTTGGCATGTTGCTATTTTTTTGTTATTGAAAGAGCGCCCTAGTAATATGCGCCTATATGCGGGTGCACAACACCCGTACACTCTGCTTATTACACACACAGGGACGCGCAGCAGCACACAAACATGCCAGATATTAAAAATAAAAGGATTAAAATGTAAAAGATTATTATTGAGTGCATAAAGATAAAAATGCTTAAGTGGAATCTGGCTTGTCCCGTAGATGGTCACGCGCTTTAACCTCACATGAGAGCAGATCCGTTTCCTCGCTAGAGAAGCCTTCAGTTTATCCACTTGCAAATTCCGCCATGGTGTGAGCACAACTGGCTTTTAAAGGACATGGGAGATGAGACTCTGATTGGTTTATTGCATGTTACACCCAAAAAAACACCCATTACTCATTAAGAGAATAAGGACTACCCTTTTAGACCATGCACCGGGCACGCCAACCATTTTCCCCATCATTTAACTTTAGACACTTTAGTGCGCTTTAGATCATGGGCTTAGATCGTTAAAATAGGGCCCAATATCTTATATCTCGGCTCAGGATGGTCGCAGCTCCTCAAAACACAAACTACAGCCGTTTAGGACTGAGACTCAAATCCTTTCCAACACAACTGCCCCTAAATGTAAAACCATGAGCAATCTTTATCATCACATTTGGCCTTAAAATATAAGTATGAGAAACAAAAATGTGCAAACTGTTTTTGTTTCTTTTCTTTTTTTCCAAGAAGCAACCTCCATGGACTTCTGTCTTTATGACTGTGATTATTAACAGCACTATTCATGCCAAGATCATTTTAGATTAGACAACACTTTAGATAAACTTCTAATAGTTCTCTCTACAAATAAGCGTTGATTTTTAAAAACTTGCACAAAGTTAGGAATCAAAACACAAGTGGTTTAAGAATTACCTTGTCTTGACAGATTTCTGTGCATCATTGCTGTCTCTAGTGATGATCTCAGAGCCATTTTACTTAACTCAAGACCCATCATGAGACCCAAGAGATCTCTTTGTCTACGTAGACCTTGTAACCTCCGCTGCCTCTCTGTGGCCTCTTCACTATTGTTTTGTCTCTTCTCATCTTGTTTCTGAGCCCTTTGACTCATTTCATTAGCATAATGTTCGCCTCCATTGTCTTTAATCAGTTGTTCAATCTTCTCCAGCAGCTCTGTGACCTGATTTTGATTGCGTCTGTCTTGATTGTTGAATGAGTGAAATCTTCTACCACAGCTGTCAATCAGTGACTGTAGATCAGGGCTTTTCCTGATATACTGATCCAGTGATTCATCCATCAGCAAATCCACATGAGTGAACAGAATAAAAGTGTGACGTACAGCTTCTTCTCCAAAGTTCTCCTGAATCCATTTCACAGTTTTTTTCTCCTCCTCTGTGTATCTCCCATTCAGTCTGATGACCAGCAGAAACACATGAGGACCAGGAGCAGACATTTCTAAACATTCCTCAATATCACGTTTAAGTTTATGCTGAAAGTGGAAATCTAACATTCCTGTAGTATCAGTGATTGAGATGGTTCTTCCAGACACCACCGCTTCTTGTTTCTCACAGGTTAATGTACCAGACTGAGCCCCTGCTCTAAATGCATCTCTACCCAGGATGATGTTTGCTGTTGCAGTCTTTCCCACATCAATTTTACCAAGGACCACAATCCTCAGATCTGCTGAAATGAGAGAGAATAAATGCTTTTGTTTACACATTCCAACAGTTCAACATATTTAATCCTATAAAGCCAAAATATTTTATTTGTGAATTTCTAAAGCATTTCTTTTAAATGACCAAAACCCCTTGCAAACAATCCACTACATGACTTCTGTCATTTGATTGATAGTTTATACTATTTTAGCAAGTAAACTGCCTTTTAGTATAATTGTAAAAGACAGACAAGGCTTAAGCTAGTCCTAGACTTAAATGCATGTTTGAGCTGTTTTAACTGAAAGCAACTTGTACTGACATATCTTAAAATATGGTTTTAATGGCCATGGTTTTGTCTCAAGATGCACACCAATGATGTTGTTTTCTAGTGTATGTTAATAAAAGCTACTTAAATATCCTAATTGAACTAATGCCTAATCCGGGTTTAGGCTAAACCCTGTTTGTGAAACCGGGCCTTAATGAAGTAATATGTTAAACTAATGCTAAAAAGTCAAGTAAAACTGCTCAACTTAAGTGAATACTGACCACCATAATGGTGATATCAATTCCATTCATGAGTTATAACCATTTTAGAAAAAGTGGCTCTGCCCACTTCGTTTTGGCAACGTTTTGGCAACCCTTAGACACCGTGAATCGAAATTTAATTTTTTCTTTTAAATATATTGACAATCTGACTCCAGAGAATCTGCAGTGGTTTAGTTCCAAAACCTAGGATTAGTTTGCAAAAGTAGGATTTTTAAAAAATCCAAAACACCTGAAAATGTCAATGATCAACTCCATTTTGAGCCAATGATTCCATCTATACAAGACACTTGAGCCTACACCTCCAACGCCTCCTACGCCTCCAACCCTGAAAAAAAACCTTCAGCTGCCTGTAGCCTTAGTAATCCTGAAGAGCTTGATTAGCTTGTTCAGGTGTGTTTGATTAAGGTTGGAGCTAAACTCAGCAGGACAGCGGCTCTCTAGGACCGAACTTGCCTACCCCAGACCTAGCTGTTTATGAGTTATAAGTGATTTTGTACTTGACTGTTGTAGCGCCCCCATCAGGCTAATTGGGGCAAGCCTTGGTCTCGTTGTAGATGGTGTGAGTACTACCAGCCCTCAAAGTTTCAAGTCTCTATGACTTACGGTTTGGTTTGCCCGATCACTTTTAGGGGAGAATGCTGATCCTTGGAAAATTTTACAATTACAATAGCAGAAAAGCTGTTCACGCTTAAAATAATAATAATTTCCTCAAATATAATTTTGTTTTACACACTGTATTTAACCTACATATCTGGGCCTCTTCGGTCAGAACTGACCAAAGAATTTTACATTTAAAAAAAAGAAAAAGTCACATTTGGCATTAAAGTCACACTTGGCTCCTTCATGGTCAATAATAAATACGAAATACGAAAAAATACCAAAACTTAAATATGTCATGAAAATAATCTTTTGGTGGTACAAACTACAACTCAAACTCAACCATGATGCCAAAACAAACAAAAATGAAGGGGTTAATTTCTAAAACAAATCAATAAATCATAAATCAAAAAACCAAAAAGATCCAAAAGAATTCTTATAAAAATAATTAAAATACATTAATATTAATTTTAATGGAAAAATAGCTCATATAAATAGTAAAATATTGCATATTATCATAAAATTCCCTCAAAATTCTAAATAATAATAAAAAAATATCATTGAACAAAAATACATTACATTGATAAAATGATTCAATAATTACCTAGTCTTGAATGTCTTGGTGTCATTCCTCTTTCGAGTGCCCATCTTTGTCTTTCTTTCTCTGTGCGACTTTCTGTTTGTTTCCTGAGATCTTCCTTCTCTTTCAGATATTGTGCTCTCTCCTTCACATCCTCTTTCTTCTTCTCATTATGGTCTTTTATTTTCTCTTCTTTGTGTTTGGTTTGTATTCCCTCCTCTTGATTTGCCTCTTCTCCCTGCTTCCATGCATCTCTCTCCTCTTGTCTTTTCCACATCTGTTCTTGTTTCATTATCTCTTCTTCCTGTTTCGGTCTCTTTTCTTTGTATTTCACGCGAGTTTTATCTGGCTCTTCAGGTAGATCTCATTGCTGTAGTTTTGTCCTCTGTTGTTCTTCATCATTTCATCAATACTCTTCAGGAGCTTTGCGATCTGGTAGGGATCACATTCATTTTTGCTGTTTATCACTTGAAATCTTCCTTTAAAATTGTTCAGTATTTTCTGTGTTTCTTCACTCTCAATAATTTGAGTACATTTTCTTTTGGAAATTTTTTCCCGTCCTATAAAAAGCACCATAGTGAAGAGCAAAGATTCTTCTCCAAAGTATTCCCTAATTTGCTGCACGATGTTTCTCTGCACCTCCTCAAAGTTCTCCAGGTTGATGACGAGCAGGAACACGTGAGGACCAGGATCAGAGAGGTACAGACTCTTCATCATCTGCTTCTTCATCTCTTCATCAGTCAGGTGAGTGTTGAAGAATCCTGGAGTGTCGATGATGGAGATGTTTCTGTCTTCTACTCTTCCTCTCTGTATCTCACTCTCTCTGGTTCTGCTCTCTTTAAACACATCTCGTCCCAGTATTGCATTTCCTGTTGGACTCTTTCCAGCTCCAGAGACTCCCAATAACACAATCCTTAGATCTTCTGAATCAGGTGCTTCATCAGGCTCTGTGAAACAGGCATTAGCATCTTTATTAGCTGGTGATTTTCTTGTGACTGATTGTTGATTTTATTCAGGGCTGCCATAAAGCAGTCTGCCCTTTTCACAGTATTTTGCACCCACTCACCACGGTAAAACACACATATACAGCTTTAAACACCATAAGGAATATTCTGTTTTCAATATAAGTTAACTCTTTCCCTGCCATTGAAGTAAATGTCCCCATTTATTAGATCAGGGGTTTTCATACCTGTCCTGGAGGACCCCAGCCCTGAAAATTTTGTGTGTCTTCCTTATTTGATGCACCTATTTCAGGTCTTGCAGTCTCTACTAATGAGCTGATGAGTTAAATCAGGTGTGATAGATGAGGGAGACATACAAAATAGGCAAAGCCGGGGGTCCCCCAGGACAGGTTTGAAAACCCCTGTATTAGACAACGCTTCCCTGCCATTGACGGAAATTTCAGGCTTTCCATGTTTTCACTGTTATAGGGTACACTATTACACATCTTCTGAAAGTGTACTGAATCTCCTGCTCAAAAGACGCAAAGAAGAAGCAGAAATAAGCAATACGAGGTGCTTCTCAATACTCAAATCGATGCTTCCTCGTTTCCTCGCACCTTCTTCCTCAAGCCGGAAACCGATCGAACTCGGCCATCTGAATTCTCTAATTGCACCACGAGGAGGCAAGGAACGAGGAGTGAGGAAGCTTCCCGACACACAGGTGTATCCTTTGCTGAAGTCTTTCTTGTCGAAAAACCTGACACACATACATTCTCCTCACCCTTCACATCTGTCACAATAATTTTAAAATGTATTCTTTACTTTAGCAGTTTAAATTAATGTTACATCTCACATATTTCAACTGGGCATCATGCTTTATAATTTTTTTTTTTTTTTTTTTTAAATAACCTAAATAAAATAATAGCTTAACAACAAGAGGGCAGATCCCTCAAGCACAGCTGATGATGCTTTGAAGTAGGGCTGGGACAATATATCAATACATCACAATTTGTGGATCATATCTGATATTTTCCAAATGCATTGCAAATCAATTCTGAGCTTAGTTTTTAACAGAAGATGGCACTTTGGTCTATTTTTAACCACACACTCAAATGCTCATGAAGAAGAGCGCTTGTGCTTTCGGCTGAGTCTGAGAATGTATTTGAACCTCAGAATGCTTTTATGACACAAGATTAATGTAAACAGCCCACTGTAAACACTCTTGTAATTCACTTCAACCTTTTCAAACTTTATGAATGATTATTTTATAGAAGGTTTCAGTAAGGAATTGGAAGAGAGTAGAGCACGGCTGTTTCTAAAGCACACAGTGCCATCTGCTGTTGAAAACTAAACTCAGAATCGATTTGAGAGAAAATTGCGATACATGTAGAAAATATCAGAATCGACCCTGAATAATTTCTCAATTTGTGATGCATCGATGTATTGTCCCAGCCCTACTTTAAAGTGACGCTTGAGTGATCAAGAACATTCCAATATACAAATGACATTTCCTTCTATCTACAAAGTCAAATGGAATGCAAAACCTTTGAAGCTCAATACAATATATTCCCAAAAGTTTTGGGATGCTTGCCTTTACGTGCACATGAACTTTAATGACATCCCATTTTTAATCCGTAGGGTTTAATATGGAGCTGGAACACCCTTTGCAGCTATAACAGCTTCAACCTTTCTGGGAAGGCTTTCCACTAGGTTTAGGAGTGTGTTTATGGGAATTTTTGACCATTCTTCTAGAAGCGCATTTGTGAGGTCAGGCAGTGATGTTGGCAATTCAATGAATTCTGAATATATTGTTTGGATCTTGTGGCTATATACTATTAAAACAAGTATTTTCCCCATTCGATTCTATTGTTGCTATGTTTTTAAAAAGAAGAGACAAGTGGATGTTTTATACAACAATATGCCACAAATGCTATAGATTGTGCTGAACTTTGTCTTGAACTACTCCTATTCCAAACTATTTATTTCTTAGAAAGGATGATTTGCCCCTGAAAAAAAATGCATGAATGCTTTTCCAAGACAATGAATTGTCAACAAATTGTGAACACTGATGCAATTTTAATGAGTATGTTAAGGGAGTAAGTTAATTTGACATCTACATTCTGTCTGTATTCTACATCAGGTGATCCCAACCACATTCTTGGAGCATCCACACCACTGCACATTTGTATGTCTCCCTTCTCCCTTAACACTGCATGTTTTGCATGTCATTGCTCCAGGAACGTGGTTGGGAAAACCCTGTTCTACATTTTCTATTTTACATGCATTTACTGACCGTGTTGTGCTGATGCCATTTTTTTTTTTTTTTTTCAATTAATTGACTAGGTCAATTAATCTCTCCTCTTCTCATCTTGCAGTCTCAGTGATCACAGTATATCTGCATAGATAAAAATAACAGATAAAGACTGAATATGTTGTTCTCTTCAATTATTAATTTCATGAGTATATAAAACGACAAAAGAGTACTTGGTTATGGAAATGATAAAATGTCCAGTTTTCTTGATGTAAGAGGAAAGATTTTAAGGTTAGTATGACGTTCCTGAAACATTCTTTCAAACTTAATTTTTACAAATAACTCAACATTATAAGAAGAACATACAAAATGTCCAGTTTCCTTAACATTAATAGAACATCATGTTCATGAAACTTTCTTTCAAACATTTGAACACCAGCTGTTAACAAGCAGAATCACTGAAGAAAAGAGGAACACAGAGGTTTAGATGTTGATGATTTGATGGGAAAGTTGCCTTGCCTTGCCTATATAAATGGTAAAAGAATCCAGCTGCATGACGTATTCATGTCGCAATGCATGCTGGGAGTTATGAATGTGTTTTGTATGCTGACATCAATCATGTCACCATTGTTGTGTTTCATAAGCTGATTGTTCATGTATGTGAGAGTATAAAACACTGTTTTATTAACCTCCTGTTTAAAACATGTTTTCGTTTTTCATAAAATCAGATTTTCAGAATAGCATCACAAAGTCAGTAATAGAACATTTTACCAATTAATAACAATAAACACTTGTGGTCAGAGAATCAGAATACTTATGAATTAACAGTCAACATCATGATGTTATTCTGTCTCCAACTCTCCTCACTAAAGCTCACACTGAGTTCTGTTCATGAATCACAGGGGATTTTGTTGTGTAACAGCCAACCTTAATACGTACAAGCCAGAAAGTTAACGATCCTTAATATTTAAAGGATGTTTGAGGAATATTGTTCAAAGAATGTTTTCTGCCAACATTATGAGAACATTCATCAAATACTAATAACAATATCTGATGATTTCATGAACATTGTTTTGAAAATGTTACATAACATTTGCATAACCTTTATGTAAATTAAAAAGAAAAGTTAGGAACAATAACTTTGGGAGAGGCTATAAAACATTCCCACGTTCCAAAGATGTTATTTTAAAAGAGGAAACACAACCTTATTCATTTGTTTGTTAGTTGCCATTCTTATGTTTAAAAGAACATTTTCTTACAACGTTAGATAAAATTTTTTCAATAACTTTACCTTCTGAGAACATTATTAATAACATTGAACAAACATTCTATTAATGTTATTTGAAGAATGTTTGTTCATAACTTTGAGAGAACTTTGCCAGAATGTAAGTTATGAGAACATTCCCTGTCAGCTGGTTACAACGAAAAATAGTTATTTAGTAACATAATGACCTAATGTGAAATTAACCGAAAAACATTTGACTTAATTATTCATATTTTGTTTCTTTCATAGTTATATGTGTGAGTAGTGTGTGAAAGTATTACCCTGCTCGGTCTGCCTCTTGCTGCGCGTGAAAGCGTTGCTGCGGTGTTTCAAAAGGGACAAAAATAGCATTTTATTTGATCATGTCAAAACGTGGAGTCTTTATTTAACCAGTGTACTCGAGTCTTGAGCTAACGCAACTGTGGACGAGCGCTAGACCAGAGCGCGCGCAGATCGTGCGCGACAAGAGAATGTTGCGCTTCTTCCTCCTGCTAATAACAGCCATAACGAGCACAGAAACAACTAGTTCTAGCACAGGAAGGCACACTAAATAATTAATCTCTTGCTCAAGAATTAAAGATGCCCATTAGACATAGCCTATGTCGCAAAGCGCGAGCTAGTAAAACAAGGAAAGGCAATATGTCATATACCTGCCCCATCCTCGGTAACCAGGAATTGTTTAAAGCTCGTTGTTCGAGTGAGAAGAGAAACTGAAAGTGTTCCCTTGATGTTATATCAGTAATATAATCTTAGTTTATCCAGATGATTGTCTAAATAAGTCTGTGCTATAAATACAACCAAGTGCAATATATAAATATGAAGGTATTAATAACTCACACTATGAATCATTAAGCATTAGTAAATAGTTGATTCATTATTTATAAAGCATTGTCCCCATATTAACAGACATTAATAAGCAGTTTATAAATACAGCTGTAAATGCTTTATTCTTGATTTATAAGCATATTTATGTATTTAATAATTTTTTTTATATATACTTTAATGATCAATTCATCATTTCTAAATGAAGTATTACATTTATAAACCAGTTATTTAGGAGTTGTCTGTGGTTCATAAGATCATTTAGGAAGTGTAAGTAAATGATTAATAAACTGTTTAAATGTACAATTATGCATATTATTTAGACATACAGTAACTCAGTGTGTTAATAAATGCCTTTTTATCACTGTGTTGTTTGTTAAGATCACTGAGCCTTTAAACCTCAATTATAAAAGCTTTACGAGGCATAAATAGTCATCACTTTAGATGAGCTCACAAAAATAGTTAACTGACAACTACTAAATGTTTTATAACTACATTAATCATGAATTACAGTAGGGATATATGTAATTAAAGCATTATTAACACACTGAGTAACTATTACTGTATGTCTAAATAATATGTATAAATGTACATTTAAATAGTTTATTAATCATTTACTTACACTTTCTAAATGATCTTATGAACCACTGAAAACTAACTGGTTTGTGAATAATGTAATACTTAATTTAGAAATGATAACTTGATTATTAATAAAGTATTACAATACAATTATTAAACACATTATAGATATGCTTATCAATCAAGAATAAAACATTTACAGTTGTATTTATAAACTGCTTACTAATGTCTATTAATGCTTTATAAATGATGAATTAACTATTTACTAATGCTTAACTAATGATTCATATTGTGAGATTATAAAGTGTTACCTATTACTTTAGATGATACAAATCATCATATTTAAAGTGCTAAACTGTATGATAAATGTCTGTCGCAATGTTTAATGAAGCATATAGCAGATAGTGTTAGAATAAGACCATAATTGCGAACTGACATGACAGATATAGGCACAGTGTCGTTCTGAAGTGTCCATTGTATTGGTTTGTGGAAAACATGTAAATGTATTTTAATGGTCAGTTAAAAAAAAAAAGAAAAAAAAGAATGTGATCTTTTATCTTTTTTATTTGTTTAAATTCTGCAAGGGGGTCATACAATTGGAGACAAAGGGGATGTACGCAAACGTATGCATTCAGCTGTTTGGTTCAAGATGGGAAACAGCAAGTCCTAAATTACAAGTTTGTTTAAAATGGATTGTGACATCAGAGTGATTGCATGGGGCTGGTTTTCCCTGAGGGGGTTCTGAGAATGTGTATTCACAGATGAAAATAACTATATAGCCTATTAAAATTGCTACACTGTTTTGGAATTAATAATAACATCAAATGCATCAATACAATGATTATTTATCCTGACAATACAGCATGCAAAACTTTTTTTACTGTTAATTCAATTAGTGTATGCACATGTAACATACAAGGTAACTACAGTGTGGTTACTGTAAAAAGGATCGCTTGAAGGGACAAATTTAAATAGGTAGACATGATATTTCCCTGATGAAGTCATGGATCTTTGTTCTCTGTTCTGGTTTTCTAAAGGTTATTTCCTGAAATAAGTGTACCTCTTCCCCGTGTTCCCCATAATTTAGAATAGACTTATGCTATGCAAAACTCAATAACACTTCAGTATAGGGAACACATATAAATCATTAACTATGACTTTTCCCTCAATAATCCCCTAATTTACTGCTTATTAATAGTTAGTAAGGTGGTTGTTAAGTTCAGGTATTGGGTAGGATTAAGGGATGTAGGTAACACCTGTTGGAGTTTTGGGGTCCTTGTCGCTGTTGCCTTTTGGCTCGCTTAGTTGGTGACACTTGACATTTGACTTGACATTTGATATTCAACAGTGTTTTGATCTGCCTGCATTGACACTATTCTTTAAGAGTTGCAAAATGATATACCAGTTATCACTGTAAAGCTGCTTTGACACAATCTGCATTGTAAAAAGTGCTATATAAATAAAGGTGACTTGATTTGACTAGAATAAGGCCATGCAGAATAAGGTATTAATATCTGCTTTATAAGTACTAATAAATATAAATATTCTAGTAAAATGCCTGCTAATAAGTAACTAGTTAAAAGACCCTAAAATAAAGTGTTACCCAAAACTCTTTACACTTTTCACCAAACAACTGTTGGGTTTTCACTAATGTAGACTTCACACATTTTTTGAAATTACTGTGACAAGATGACGTCAACATCTCTACTGGAAATCAAGGTCAGGAGGACAAACCCACAGGCTTCAGTAGCAAAAAAAAAAAAAAAACATTTGTAGGACACATTGAGGACTGAGTAAAGTTTTTTTTTTTTTTTTTGGGAGCATGAAGCAACTGAGCTTAAGATGATGTTGTTTCTTTTTGTGTTTATTTATTTAGAAGGCCTATAATTATATTATATATATACAGTCAAACCAAAAATTATTTTGACATTTTTTGATATATTTTTACTAGTGGGTGCAGGACACTATAGTTAATTTATGTAAGTGAGGAGAGCAAATTAAAGTAAACTGTGACATATTATACCCAAAAATTCTTCATACAGTGGACTACCAGTAAAATTGATAAAAATTTGGAATCAAAAATTATTCCGACACTTTGACCTGACCATGTTTTGCTTAAGTGTTATCTGACATAATTAAGATTTTATATTCTGACACAGTTTAACTCTGAGATCTTGTCATATTTTATCATTTTTTAAACTATAGTGAATAAACTGTATTAGTGAATGAAATGTATCTGAATACATTTTGGTTTGTCTGTATATATCACTGTAAAATAAATAAAAATAATAATTCACTCAACTCAACTTTTTGAGTCATCTTTTTTTGCTCTGACTCATCTTTTTTTGCTCTGACTCAGTCAAGTTGTATTTATGTAGAATATTAAGTATGTTCAACTTGCCAAATTTAATGTTGTTTGAACTATGCCGGAGTTTCTGAACTGTAGGATATGCGCCTGTTTTCTGTCCCCTGAAACAGAGTGTATTTTCATTTCTATGGAAAAATGCTCGCTCTTTTTCCGCTTGCTAAGCGCAAGTTTTTTTGACAGGAGGAATGGGTTCTAGCAGACCAATCACAGCGCTTTCAGTCCATGTAGAATTGACGCGTTGTTACATTTTTGAAGAGGTGCACATCAGGCTACTCGTAGCCTATACATGTGCTACACACAGCCTAAACCATAGCTAGGGCAAACACTCGACGCAGAAGTATAAATCAAGTAAAAAATTAAGAGTAACTGTAAAGGGTCTACTTTTATTTGTGTAAACACACAACAACAAGAAAACATACTTAAAGTGTCCAGATAAACTCGCGCTGCGTGACTGACAGCTTCAGCCGTTATAAAGAGAGCGTTCTTTGGAGTAAAAATACTACGATTATTCATTTTTAATTTAACGGTCATTACCGGTTTAAAAATGAAATACGTTATTTACAGTTTGCGGGGTTCTTACTGATTCCAGAACAGTCAGTACAGCCTGATTGAATATTGTACTGCAACTTGTTCTCAGAACAGTCGCTGGTAAAATATACAGTACAAATATGCATATTGTCATAATCTAACCTTAAACAACTAGGCAAACCACTAGAGGCCTCTTCAGTCCTGTAAAAACAATACAGTCGTTAACTGCAGGAAGGTTATTCAGGTTTATTGAAGCACTAGCTGTATAGTTGTAAGAACATACAAAGTAAAACATGATGTGGAATCTCTTTAACATTCACATTAATACATAATATAACATTTACACTCTGACACTCTTGACGCTGCTGTAGATCACTGAAGGCTCTTCCATAGTTTGAACAGTTGATGGGCTAAATAAACAACAAAATGGGAAACAAACGAACAATCAAACAAAGGAACAGCATTGATGTTGCAGCTAAAATTATATGATTTATGCTGGTTAAATTAGTGCTGGTTAAGTTGGTTTTTCTCACCTCACGGCAGCATCAGGCTGATGAACTCTTATATTGTCGCACTGTTTTTCATTCTCCTCTGATCTCTTTGTCTCTTTCTTTCTGTAATGATGGACAGTTGCGTACTGGATCTCCTCAGTATCTCTGGATTCAAGAGTTTTTCCTCTGATTCTCTTTGGGTTCACATTGGCATACGGAGCGTCATTGGCTGAATCCGGTTCAGAAAGAGGCTCGTCATGGACTGAAGCTCTCTGTGACGCGTCAGAATCATTCTGAAATACAAGAAAATTATTATTAAGACATGTAAATCAGTTTAATCTGAAGTGTAGATTCTCAGTCTAGAGCAGTTTGTCTCAAACTTTTCAGATCAATATTTCAGAAATATTTCACTGATTCACACTATTAACAGAAGAAGGAAAGGACAGAATGAATATTTGAAGTGACATGTTCATTCCTTACTTCTTATGTATATATGCTAATGATTATTCAATGAGACCAACAAAACTATATATCTTATATATTACATCCAAAATTAGAATTAAACCATAGAAAATAGTGGAAAAAAGGGTCTTTATATTTTACATTTTTGGAGTCATGTGACACACCACCAGAGGGTGATTCACATAAAGTTTGATATGCACTAACCTAAAGATATAGAAACATCAGTTTATTAATTTTGCTTGATTAATTTGATAATGAATTTGATAATGTTAGTTTGCCATCACTCTGTTCAGTTACAGTCTGAAACACAGATAACAGCAGATCGACTGATTTTCTGCTTCTGTAAAGTCGTGTGTCTGAATGATTTACCTGTTTCACTGTGAGATCTTCAGTTTTATCACTCCTTCGTTTCTTTCTGTTATAATGACAGAGATTAACAGAATATGGACAATTTTATTAATTAGAGAGATTACTAATAATCAAACACAACCATTTTCTTCCACATTAGACCAAAAGTAAATGTATACTACCGCTCTCGGTTTTATATTGAGCTCACATTATAAACAAGATGATGATGATGATGATGATGATGATGAAGAATAATCCTCCAGATGTCGCTGCGATCACAATCACATTCCTACCAGCACCATGATGAACTGAAAGAGGAAGATCATCATGATTAACTCTCCAAACTGATGAATGATGTGAAGATACAGGAGTGTGTTAATAAAAGCTTCACCTGTGACAGTTACAGCGTCTGATCTCTGAGATCCATGTTGATTGTGAGCCTGACAGTAGAAGCGTCCACTCTGTAGTGCACTGAAACTCTGTCCAGATCCAACAGCTGAGCTTTCATTCTCCTTAAACCAGCTGAAGTTGAGAGCAGGAGGGTTTGAATCACTGCTGCAGATCAGAGTCACTGAATC
>RJVU01017965.1:2781679-2890321 GCA_003731715.1 Anabarilius grahami
AAATAGAATTGTGAGATAAAAAGTCACAATTACCTTTTATACTTTTTTTATTCTGTGGTGGAAAAAAGCTTCAGCAGTAACCAAAGGCCATGTATGTTGGATTTGTTGTTGATCAATGGCAGCAATTTCATGTTTTCATTTCAGTAAAAGCTTCATGTAAATCTTTTACTACAACGATTCCGCTACCACTGTTCCATATATGCAGAATATGTGGTCTGCGTAGGGCACTAGCTACCAAAGGAACACCATCCCACCCTTTACGGGCTCCATCAACACCACAAACACAACACCAGAAAGAGATTTCAACAGAGGGACCAACAGAAGTCCTGTATAAGGAACACATCTGACCAGTAGCTGCCCTGAGCAATTCTGTTACTTTCTTCTTCTTTTTTTCTACCGCACATTCTATAAAATAATGACTCACTTCTGTTGCCAAGAATGAACACATTCAACACTCAACCAAACATGTAGAATGGCTTGCATTCATTATACTATTACTGCAGTAAAAGGAAACTGAATTATAAAAACAATGAATTTCATATTTTTTCCAGTTAGAACTGAAACACGACAAGTAATGCAGTTTTCATAATGCCATCAACTGTTAGTATTTTGACAGTCATTGCACTATGATTGACTATTTGTTCATGTTGGATAGAAAACTAGTGCTATGTTTTGACAGAACGACTCGATTTTGAATCAGGTTTGCTGTGTTTTGATAGAGTTAGTATGTGTTGAAAGAGGGTTTTAGCATTTTGAAATGTAGAGTTTGTGTTTATATAACAAAATATGGTTTTGGGCAGAAAATTAACTATTTGGCTAATTGTGTGATGTTTGTGTGTTGCTGTGTTAAGAGTTTAGAAAAAATACTTTAAGTATTGCTAAACGCTTGTTAGCAATTGAAAAAAACTGTAAATAAATCATATCTTAAGAGATTTAATGTCTTTTACCTTCAGTTGATTTCAATTAAATGGTTTTGGCTGAAGTCACTTGTAGTTCTTGTGTTTCTCTTTTCTTCAGTTATTCTGCTTGTTAACAGCAGGTGTTCATCATTAATGTTCAATCATCTCTTAATTAATAGCTTAATTATCTCATTAACTTTAACTCTGTTTCAGTGTTATTTTAACACTATTCAGAGAGGGACCAAATGTTATCTGAGCAGAGTTGATTTAACTCTGTGGATTTTACTGTGTATATTGTTTCACAGTATGGAAATGTAAATAACTGATTTCACATAGATTTATTTGTTTATTTGTTTTTTAGAATATATACATTAATAAAAGAAACACTGGAATGGTAAAGGTTCTTTTTCATAACTCATGCATCAGAAACAACCCCATCCTCCACCTTTAAGCAGTTAAATGGTCATTTATATCACTACAATCACATTAACATAGAAATGGAATAGGAAGGTGATCAAATATGCTATAATCCATTGTTGAGATTTATATGCTGATTCTTGAAGTTTATCATGTTTGCGAGGACAGGTATTTTGAAATTTGATTAGAGAAATCAGCGTGATCTACAAAGATTTGCATGTTAAAAATATGGAGCTTTTCAAGAAAACATCCTTGTCTGAGTTTAAAAAAATAATAAAAAAGAAAGTTTCTGCCCTGAAGTTATGTGTTCAATGTGTGGTTTGACCTGTTTGGTCTTATGAAGTTTTTCTTTAATAATAAAATTATTATTTTTTTTAAATCTCACTGGATTATTTTTTCACTTGTGGTAATTTACATAATTATTGATCAACCAAAAAAAAAAAAAATTCTAAATGATTTATGTTTTGTTCCTCTGCCGTAATTATCTTCAGTATTTCACACTCTTGTTTCATAACTTTTGTACAATAAACTGTGTGTTGGGTCACCGGTCCTGAAGAAGACATATGACAAACAAACAAATGACTAATGGTTCTACCAAACCACACATTCATATTTAGTCAGTTATTACACACTCACTCTTCAAGATTGTTACGGACAGACAACAACAGGCACGGTAGCAGGAATTTAAATTTATTCTTGACCCAACACATCACTTCATGTGTTATTTCATTTATTTTGTGCTTTTGGCTGGAAATGTATTTGTACAGATAACATTGTCTTTTATGGACTGGATGATGTTCTCGCAGGAGCTGTAACCCATCCTGACCGGTCACTGTATCGCCTCCAGAACTCCATTCATTAACTTTCTCTTGAAAAAAATAAAATAAAATCAATATTAATATTAAATGTTTGTTATGCCTCAATACATTTAAAAATGACTTTCCATAGAAACAATTATTTTTATACAGTACAAACTGTAAATTCTCTCCCCTTACACTAACCCTACGCATCATGGGAAACTTTCTGCATTTTTACATTTCCAAAACACTTCATTTTGTGTGATTTATAAACTGTTTTCCTCACAGGGACCAAAAAAAGTCCCCACAAGGACAATGTTTTCCGATATTGCAATCTTCGTGGGGGTTGCAATCTTTGTTGTCCCCAAAATGTAGGATTTATGAGGCCATACACACACACACACACACACACTTGTGTTTTCATGTTTTAAGGAGATTTTCCATAGATGTAAATGTTTTTATACTCCACAAACTGTATATTCTATCCCACTAACCCTACCTCTAAACCTACCCATCACACACACACACACACACACACACACACACAACATTATTTGAAATCTGAAATTACATACATTTATGCTGTTGTTGTAATAATGCTTACTTGTATTTATTGTTACTGTTAAATACTTCGGTAAAGTTGGTTTTATATTCGCACATTCGGACATCCGTATTCAATAGCTTGTTAATCACACTACATTGGACATTCAGTGGACATTCACAAGTAAATATGCCATTAAAACACTTGGGTAAAGTTGGTTTTATATTCGCACATTCGGGCATCCGTATTCAATAGCTTTGTTAATCACACTACATTGGACATTCAGTGGACATTCACAAGTAAATATGCCATTAAAACAATACTTGCCTATTTTGATCGACTGTGAAAAATGTTGTAAGTTGACAATCGTTGGTTGTCAATATCATGTCGCTGCTTACAATTCGCAAACATTAATTTATTGCACATTTATTGGAAAGTCTGAATTTATCAGAAGTCCGAATGTGCGAATATAAAACCAACTTTACCCAAGTCATTAAAACAATACTTGCCTATTTTGATCGACTGTGAAAAATGTTGTAAGTTGATAATCATTGGTTGTCAATATCATGTCGCTGCTTAAAATTCGCAAACATTAATTTATTGCACATTTATTGGAAAGTCTTAATTTATCAGAAGTCCGAATGTGTGAATATAAAACCAACTTTACCGAAGTCTGTTAAATGACCTGTTAAAGGTGTCGGCATCATTCATGATTAGATGCAGATTTTGCTTTCATTTTTAATAAACTTAAAGTGAAAGTTTCAAAATCTGAAAGAAATTAAGGAAAATGTCCATATTGTAGGAAGCAGTGAATAATATAGTACTTATAAATCAAATGTTACTCACATTGCTGAACAGCATTCAATGCATATTCCCAGAAGCCCCAAAAACGCAGCACAACACCCTAAACAGTTTTTACACATTAGACACTTCAAATCCGGATCCACACTGGTGTTTTCGTGACATCGGCAACCGCATCCATTATTGCAATTGTCCTGGCAGTTCTCACATCCTTCTCTGCTGTTCCCACAACCCATGACTCACAAGTTTAACTGAACAATTTGAAGCAGTGAGATGATTTGGAAATATTCTTAAATCCCTAAGCAGTCTTTATCTTGAATGAATGATCAGGAGAACAATGAACGTGCCGCATGACTGTCTGATCAACCTAAAATCTACGCAAAATGTAGGCCTGTTTATAGCATGGCCACATGGGTGGCAACATTCCAGATTACTGAGCTGCCAAGTAGGCTTGGGTATCGAGTATCGAGTATCGATTGGAACCGGGACTAGCTTTTCGATTTTCCCGGAATCGTTCAAAAGTTTAAATTTCGATTCCTAGTTTCGATTCCTAGTTTCGATTCACAGTCCGCCGACTGGAAGAAGAAACCGCTGAACACCAACGAAGAAGCGTCCATCGGAAGTGTTGGCATAACCGAGCGAGTCGAACATGGATAGCGTGCGTCGGCGTTTCAAAGTGTGACTTCACTTTTTTTAAACAGAACGAAATCTCGCCAAAATGCAACATTTGCGGCAAGATTGTTTCGTGGTCCGTGTATCATCTGATCATTCAATTATTTAATGTAATCTGGCAAACGAAAAACAGGCAAAACAGGTCGATATTTCGTTTTTCGGTGGTTCTGTTTGAACCAAAACATGAAAGCTGATGTCTTTTTTCCAGTTTTCAGCTCGAAACCGAAAAACAAATAAACCGAAAAACCAAAACGAAATAATACGGCTAATTTAGGTTTTTCTTTATTTTTCGCTTCACAATTCAATTTTCAGACCATACAATGCAAATGCAAAAATGAAAAATTGGAACCAGACGTTAATTTTTCTTGTTTTTCGGTTACATCATCAATGGATATTTGCCAACCTAATTAATTTTCGATTCTACAAGTTTGGGTTGTTGCGTCCGAATCTGATTTTTGAACAAACATAAAATATGACTCATTATTCTGATTTTCCATGTATATAATTAGCGCTCGCGGGTGGATCGTACCACCAGTACCGCGGGGGTGGAGCGGGTGTTGATGTATTTCACCCAGAGCGCTGTACAGTTATGGACAGATCTACGTCTGGCCAAGCAATACTTTAGCGCCTGCTCTACACTATATGTACAGTACGTTGAGCGGTTCATTGAGTTTACTTTGGACTTAAGTAGCATAAAGAATACGGTCAGTGCTTAACTCAGTGAAGTTGGCAATATATTTTCACGTAATAATGACTTAGTTTCTCATAATAATGANAGTTGAAAACAGCCCTGTGAGAAATTCATAGTAAAGTTCATAAAAAGTAAAAATTTCATAGAATTAAAATTGATGGAGAAGGTCAGACTATTTCCTTCCAGAAAGACCGTTGGTTAGCTAGCTCATTTAAAATATCCTAAACTTTTTTTGACCCTGCCTCTTAAAAGAATCGGAATCGAGAATCGTTAGGAACCGGAATAGAAAACAAGGAATCGGAATTGGAATCGGAATCGTTCAAATTCAAACGATACCCAACCCTACTGCCAAGCCTATGGTGGCCACAACCTGTCATTACTGATGCCAATAATGTACTCATATTTCCGGTTTCAGTATGGGCCATCCCTTTTGTTTAACATTTCTTTTGAAATTCTTATTCGGTTGGCCCAGTTTACAATAAAATTTCTTATTGATTGTAATTCGCTGAAAGTTTATTACATGTCTCCCTAGTGGAAAAAAAAGTATGCTAAGTATACTTGCAGCAAGACTAATTATTAATATATTTCAAGTGTGTTAAGGATTGGTTAACTTAAAGTGTGCTATTTTGAAACTAATTTTGTACTAAGTATATTTTATTTGTAATTAAGTTGTATTAAAACACAACTTTAAGTATATTTAGTGTACTTTTGTGTGCTAAATTGGAACAACTTCAAGTATACTTAGTACACTTTAAGTATATGCCTGTGTAGGGACTAATTACATGCTTGATTAGTGATATTAAAGTGTACTTAATTTGTGTTATAAGAACACTTTATTTCTGATTTAAGTACATTACAAATTAATTACGAGTCTCCTCTGAACACACAAGCAATATACAATGAATATATTATTTTACAGTAGTACTGTATGCTCAGTACCTTTGGCTTATTCCAAATACAAAAAAATACACACTTTGCAGTCAATAACAATATACTTTGTTATTACTTATACTTTGTTTAATATAGTCAACATGTAATGGATCAAAAATCATCTTTCATCAAAGTTGTCCTAAAACCTTCTTCTTATGACAACTTTGCTGATTTTTTTTTTTATCTACTTCAAATGTTGACTACTGTACTTTGAATTACATAATCTCACACAATACAGTTGTGCTACTATTTAAATACAGTTTAACACATTTTCCCAAAGTTGAATGCATTTGTTTTCAAGGCCATTAAAATAAATAAAATGTAACAACATCACTAATGAAGAGACATATTTGATTGACAAATACATTGGTTTTTATTTAAACTTAACATAGATTCAGCAAATCTTACCATGTTTTTCATTAAAGAAAAAAAAAATTATTGGACCAATGGTGACCCTCTATACACAAATACAAATTACACATTATATTCATGTTCTGATGATCTTCTCATTATTGTGTCTGATGGCCGCTTACACAGAGACAGTGACCACAGAAACTCATGAAGAACAGCATCCGTTAACAGAATATACAAAAGATAGAAGGTCAGATAGCATGTTCAACTTTTTATTCACGTATTGAACCAATACTATTTCTGAACAGTAAATGAGGATTAGCAGCAGGGAACTGTATCAGTATGGCATGTCGATATTGTTTTTGGTACATAGTCCAAAAACAATATCGACATGCCAATCATACAAACGTGCCATAAACCACCACACACAAACTCAAAAAGGAGAAATCTCGCTCTCCATTTGTTAAAGCAAAAAAAAAAAAAAGTTTGTTAACTGGTAGACTACAACTTACCTCCAAATAGCAGCACTTTTCTCGTTCTTTCAGGATCGCGTAGTCCATTAAATTCCTAGCCAGTTGTCGTCACCATCAAGGTCAGGCTGCGATGTCACTTGATTGAACTGGTCACAATTTCCAAGACTGAGCGATGTATTGCGCTTTCAGTGTTTTATTAAAGGTGCCCTAGAATTGAAAATTGAATTTACCTCGGCATAGTTAAATAACAAGAGTTCAGTACAAGGAAATGACATACAGTGAGTCTCAAACTCCATTGTTTCCTCCTTCTTATATAAATCTCATTTGTTTAAAAAACCTCTGAAGAACAGGCGAATCTCAACATAACACCGACTGTTACATAACAGTCGGGATCATTAATATGTACGCCCCCAATATTTGCAAATGCCAGCACATGTTCAAGGCATTAGACAAGCTAGTATTAACGTCTGGATCTGTGCACAGCTGAATCATCAGACTAGGTAAGCAAGCAAAGAACAATAGCGAAAAATGGCAGATGGAGCAATAATAACTGACATGATCCATGATATCATGATATTTTTAGTGATATTTGTAAATTGTCTTTCTAAATGTTTCGTTAGCATGTTGCTAATGTACTGTTAAATGTGGTTAAAGTTACCATCGTTTCTTACTGTATTCACGGAGACAAGACTGTCGTTATTTTCATTTTTTAAACACTTGCAGTCTGTATAATGCATAAACACAACTTCATTCTCGTAATAATGAAACATCTCATAATAACGAGAAACTTCCTCATAATAATTACTTATTTTCTCATAATAATGTGAAACTTTCTCGTAATAATGAAACGTCTCATAATAACGAGAAACTTCCTCATAATAATTAGTTATTTCCTCATAATAATGTGAAACTTTCTCGTAATAATGAAACGTCTCATAATAACAAGAAACTTCCTCATAATAATTACTTATTTTCTCATAATAATTTGAAACTTTCTTGTAATAATGACTTAACATCTCATAATGACGAGGAACTTCCTCATAATAATTACTTATTTTCTTGTAATAATGATTCAAGATTAAAAACAAAATAATTATTTGAAAGATCCTGCAGAAGAACCTGATTCACAGGATCTGAGGATTGTGCTGCTGGGAGTCTCTGGAGCTGGAAAGAGTCCAACAGGAAATGCAATACTGGGTGGAGAGGTGTTTAAAGAGAACAGAACCAGAGAGAGAGAGAAACAGAAAGGAATAGTAGAAGATTATAACTTTTGTGTTATGTTAAAATGTTATTTAGACTATTTTAGTTGCAATTTTCTAGCCTATAACAGAGGTTCCCAAACACATTCCTGAGGGCTGTTTCATAAAACAAGATTAGAAAACAAGCCAGGCTTATTTTAGTTAGTCAGACTTATTGTCAGCGAATTTTGTTTCATAAAACAAACTTAAATTAGTTCAAACTCAGTTACTCTGGCAACTTATGCTGGGAAACTAGCCTGGGGTGTGTTTCCCAAAGCGAACTATGGTCGCAAGTTCCGTCGTTACCAATAGAGTTCAATGGGACTTACGACCATAGTTGGCTAACAATGTTTTCGGGAAACTCACCCCTGGTCCGAAGCAGGCTAACTGTCAGGCTGAGCTGAGCTCCTCTAACACTGACCAATAGGAACGCAATGATATTACAGGTGACTCTCTCACATACAATTATTTGAATTTATTAACCACTATCAGTCCAAAAATAAATAAATATAAATATAAATAAGATTTTCTTATCAAAGTGATAAAATGTTGTGTTACAAAGTTGAGCACCCATTTACTAAATAGAGAGAGAAAAAAAATCGGTGTAAGTTTAAGACAATTTTTTATTAAAATGTAAGTATGATGAACCAAAACATTTAAAGAGAAGTAATTTCTTAAAAAGTGTTATATAGCCCACTGAATCATTCTCAGACAGTTTTTTTTTTTTTTTTACTGGCTAAATGTTTGTGCCCAAGATTTAAGTAGATTGTTTTAAAATATATGAATACATTTCTCTCTGGTTTTGTTTGGCAGCTGTATTACCTTTTATGGTTATTAGAAGAGCAGAAATTAAAATAAAAAAATTTAAAATTTAAATAAATATGCACAGACTAAATTTTAATTGGTAAGATGAATCTAAACTCAGTAATTGGCAGTATATTGATTTTACCCATTACAATTTACCATCATAAAAGTACACTTAATTGTAGTTTTAAAATTGTACATAAGGCACATATAATGTCCAACATCAAATATTTTAGCAAAATGTATATTTTAGAATTATTGCGCTTCTATTGCGTCCCATCTGTTTAGAGCGCATGCGCGCAGCAGCGCTCGTTCACTGTGAAGTTTAGCAGCAAAATGGAAATATTTGCATGACTTTCTAACATTTACAGATGGAGAATAAACTTGTAAAAAAAAAAAAAGTTATTTATGCACTGAGGAAAACAACATATTGATTTGTGCAAAAGACCTATGAAGAACAGGTGAATCTCAACATAACACCGACTGTGACACAACAGTCGGGATCATTAATATGTACGCCCCCAATATTTGCATATGCCAGCCCATGTTCAAGGCATTAGACAAGCCAGTATTAATGTCTGGATCTGTGCACAGCTAAATCAACAGACTTTATGCAGGTAAGCAAGCAAGGACAACAGCGAAAAATGGCAGATGGAGCAATAATAACTGACATGATCCATGATATCATGATATTTTTAGTGATATTTGTAAATTGTATTTCTAAATGTTTCGTTAGCATGTTGCTAATGTACTGTTAAATGTGGTTAAAGTTACCATCGTTTCTTACTGTATTCACGGAGACAAGAGCCGTCGCTATTTTCATTTTTAAACACTTGCAGTCTGTATAATGCATAAACACAACTTCATTCTTTATAAATCTCTCCAACAGTGTGTAATGTTAGCTTTAGCCACGGAGCACCATCAAACTCATTCAGAATCAAATGTAAACATCCAAATAAATACTATACTTACGTAATTAGACATGCTGCATGACAAACACTTTGTAAAGATCTATTTTGAGGGTTATATTAGCTGTGTGAACTTTGTTTATTCAATGTATTATAGAGTTGCGAGGAGCGGGGAGCGCAAGCATTTAAAGGGGACGTGCGCTGAATCGGCACATTTTTAATTATGCCCCAAAATAGGCAGTTAAAAATTGAATAATAAAAAATATATGGGGTATTTTGAGCTGAAACTTCACAGACACATTCAGGTTACACTTTAGACTTATATTACATCTTGTGAAAAAGGATTGTAGGGCACCTTTAATCAAACACACCTGATTTAGATCATCAGCTTGATAGAGACTCCAAGACCTGAAATGGGTGTGTCGGATAAAGGAGAGATGGAAAATATGCAGTGTTGGGGTGCCTCCAGGAACGTGGTTGGGAACCACTGGCCTTTAACAGAAGTAAAATATAGCCTAGCTATAAAATTATAGCAATAGGCTATTAAAATGTATATAAAGTTGAAAAATAAAGCACAAATTATAGCAGCATTCATTATAAACAACACATAGCCTAATAAAAGAGCCAAAGCAAATTCATTTAAAAGTGAAACATAAACGACGTTGTGCTCACGTAGGTCTCTCATTCACCAATATTCAAGATGTAACATTTGGTTGCTAAACTGTTACTTCACTCTTGTTCAATATCCTTGTTAAACAGCATTCTTTACGTGAGCAAAAATGTAGTGAGGAGGTGGTCCCGCTGACCTCCACAAATAACGGACCATTTAAATTGAGCAGTGTAACTATAAATATGTCTGTGTGTTTGGTCGACGGAATTTTATTTTGATAACAAACAGGCTGCAAAGTCAATTTAGCAAAACAATTGATGTGTTTGTGTACTCACATGCGTAAGGCGCCGGCACAATCACTTGGATTTTTTCTTAAACAGCAAAAACAATACTCTGTCTTTTATGATCATACAGATAAGGTATCATCATTGAAACTTTAAAATGTGCATTTACATTTATTTGTTAATACTTACAATTAAAAACAAAACACTGTGCTTTCTATCATTTCCATGAATAGGTTTGTGGAGCGCAAATATGAACCAAAACTCAGTGCATATCTCTTTGATAGACCCTGAAGAAGATTGTGTTGTTGGGAGTCTCTGGAGCTGGAAAGAGTTCAACAGGACATTCAATACTGAGACGAGATGCATTTAAAGAGATCAGAACCAGAGAGAGTGAGATCCAGAGAGGAAGAGTAGAAGACAGAAACATCTCCATCATCGACACTCCAGGATTCTTCAACACTCACCTGACTGATGAAGAGATGAAGAAGCAGATGATGAAGAGTCTGGATCTCTCTGATCCTGGTCCTCACGTGTTCCTGCTCATCATCAACCTGGAGAACTTTGAGGAGGAGCTAGAGGGACATTGTGGAGCAAATCCAGGAGAACTTTGGAGCGCAAGCTTTGAAGTTCACCATGGCGCTGTTTATCGGACGAGACAAAATATCCAGAGAAAAATTTAATCAAATCACAGGGAGTGAAAATATCAAAAAGTTGGTGAACTATTTTGAGCAAAGATTTCATGTGATAAACAGCAAGGATGAATGCGATCCCTATCAGTTCGCAATGCTCTTGAAGAGTATTGATGAAATAGTGAAGAAGAACAATGAAGGACAAAACTGTCCTGAGATCTACCTGAAGAAAAGACAGGTAAAGAGAGAGATGGAAGAGCAGAAGAGAGAGAAAACCAGAGGGAGGAATAAAAACAAACACAAAGAAGACAGAAAGACAGAAGACAATGAAAGGAAGCAGGTTGGTGAGAGTAGGAATGATGAGAATGATGCTGCAGTCCAGGAAAATCTTGAGGAAAATCAGAAAGAGATGGAGGGACTGATTAAGGAGATTGTTAGAGAAAGTTTGTTCTTTAAAGTTGGTAAATATTTAACCAATTGTGGTTTTATTCATTTAGTGGTTTTGGATATTGTATATCAGTCACCATTATTTAGTGACAAAGTCAAAAATGCAAAATTATTAAATAATATACATTTCTCTGTCTTTATTTCAGATCTGAGGATCGTTCTTCTGGGTAAAACTGGATCGGGAAAGAATTCAACAGGAAACACCATCCTCGGAAACTTTGTGTTTGAGCAAGGGATTTCTTCTAAGTCTGTTACTAGACACTGTCACAGACATAAGACGGAAGTGGAGGGTAAAGTCATCTCAGTCATCGACACTCCAGGACTGTACGATACGTCATTGAGTAGAGATGAACTGAAGGCTGAGATTGTGAAGTGTGTCTTCATGTCTGTTCCTGGTCCTCGTGTGTTTCTGCTGGTCATCAGACTGGGTGTGAGATTCACAGATGAAGAGAAAAACACTGTGAAATGGATTCAGGAGAACTTTGGTAAAGATGCTGCTTGTTACACCATCATTCTGTTCACTCACGCTGATTCACTGAGAGGGAAACCATTAGATGAGTATATCAGAGAAAATAATGACCTTCAGGCTGTTGTTAATGACTGCGGTGGCAGATTTCACTCATTCAACAATGAAGACTTGAGGAGCCGCTGTCAGGTCACAGAACTGCTGGAGAAGATTGATGAAATGGTGAAGAAGAATGGAGGGCAACACTACACTGATGTGATATATAAAAAAGCCCAGAAAAAGATTGATTAAACAAAAATTAATAATAGGAGGGGGAGTAGTTGGAGCAGTAGCAGTAGCAGCAATTGCAATAGCAAAAGTAAAATAGGGACATCAGTTAACCAGATTAAACAAGTATGTTTGACTTCTACTTTCTGTCTAATTCAGTTCTTTGAATGATTTAATGAGAATAGCTGGATTCAGCTAGTTGTTTGAGATAATTACACATTTACCATGTTTTTATACGATGTATACTGTTCTTTTAAAAACCTGGCTGCAAATATATCACTCGCTTTCTTCAAACAACCTGAAGAAAAACTTCTCTGTAAAATAAATAAATAAAAATTCTAGGTTGTAAAAATAATGCCTAAAAATAACTATTAGAGAACAGAACGTTCTCTAATAGTTATTTTGAGGCATTATTTTCATAGGTTCTTTTTAGGTTATTGCAAAACAAATTAGTAAGCATATGCCAAAGTACATGTATGGAAACATATGCGCTTAACTGTTTGGTTAAAACATATATCTGATTTGTTTTGATAAACAGAATGTTGTATAAAAAAGAATAGAAAAGCTGCTATGATGAAGATTCTCATTTCTCCTCTCTCTGGTTTGTGCTTGTCTGTCCACTGGGTGGCGCTCGTCTCTTTGTTTTAATTCCATCTAAAATGGAGATGGAATCAAATTCTTGCAAATCTCCATGAAGCTGGTTCAATCCAGGCCAATGTTGTTGTTGTTGTTGTTTCTCTCTCATTTTGTGTGGTGCAAATACTAGGAATCTACGACAATAGGATTTACAATACCTACGTTTTATTTTATATTAATGTTTTCATTGATGTTTTGTTGTTGTGCTGCCTATTTCTTGAAGTTTAAATAAAAAAATGCATGTTGGTGTAGCTATTTGCTTCAATACTGTAACACACACACATATTACAGTTTTTTCATCTTAAATGTAAAAAATTTGAGAGAACATCACATAAGCTGACATCATAAATTGATGAATGAAGGATCAGTACTCTAAAGTGTTACCCCAGAAACAAACAGTACAGTATATGATTCAATTCTCTGCATTATTAGCTTAAGTATTAGCTGTAGTCTATGAGTGTCGTAATCGGTTGTTTCAGACTAACCTTTACATTGCTGATATTGCTGATGCCATTATGTCTCTAGCTGTTTGTTTTTGTCACTCCATCTGTCACTGTGAACCTGAACAAGAGAACTAGAAGTGTCTAAACTGCTTCATACTATGGAAAAACTACAGTCAAGGCCGCCCATGGGCTGCATTTATGCTTTCGTACAATACATGCTGTATGCAGAATCGACTCAATGGAAATCACTTTGAACACATTACAATACTCAAAATATAATGAATAAATAATACTTTATTTTAAGTCTATAGTCTCACACAATCACTTGTGGTTCAGTACCGAAGCATAAGTGATTGCGTAAGACTCTTGTTTATTGTGCACTATATTGGGTAAACACTGTCATACTGAAACACGATACAATTCTGTTTTTATTTTCTTGTTTATACCATTTATACTAGTTATTGTAAACCCTCTGAAGACTGTTAGGTTGTAAATTCACACTTCTCATCATGTTGTTGATCTACAGTCACTTCACACCCATTACTGATAATGCTCTGAGTCCAAATGCCGCTCATAATGAATGAGAATGAAATGACAAGTGGATGCAGGAACTGTACTAAATGTGTCTGATGTTCAGTACAAACAATTCTAGGATGGCACATGCATTTGATTTCTAGTGGGTAATAAGAATTTTTGATAATTCAAAATCTAGCTGACTAGTTAAAGGGTTAGTTCTTCCAAAAATGTCATTTATTACTCACCCTCATGTCATTCAACACCTGTAAAACCTCCGTTCATCTTCAGAACACAAATTAAGGTATATTTGGTTAAATCCAAGGGTATTAAAATCACACATAGGCAGCAATGTCATTGCACATTTTGAGGTCCAGAAAGGTATTAAAGGTGCCCTAGAACCCTTTTTCACAAGATGTAATATAAGTCTAAGGTGTCCCCTGAATGTGTCTGTGAAGTTTCAGCTCAAAATACCCCATAGATTTTGTTATACAATGTTTAACTGCCTATTTTGGGGCATAATTAAAAATGCACCGATTCTGTGCGTGTCCCCTTTAAATGCTCACGCTCTCCGCCCCCGAGCTCGCAACTCTATAATACATTGAATAAACAAAGTTCACACAGCTAATATAACCCTTAAATGGATCTTTACAAAGTGTCAGTCATGCAGCATGTCAGATCATGTAAGTATAGTATTTATTTGGATGTTTAGATTTGATTCTGAATGAGTTTGATAGTAGCCTATGTGTGGCTAACGGGGCTAAAGCTAACATTACACACCGTTGGAGAGATTTATAAAGAATGAAGTTGTGTTTATGAATTATACAGACTGCAAGTGTTTAAAAATGAAAATAACGATGGCTCTGATCTCTGTGAATACAGTAAGAAACGATGGTAACTTTAACCACATTTAACAGTACATTAGCAACATGCTAACAAAACATTTAGAAAGACAATTTACAAATATCACTAAAAATATCATGGATCATGTCAGTCATTATCAGCCATTTTTCGCTATTGTTCTTGCTTGCTTACCTGCATAACATCTGTTGATTCGACTGTGCAGCTCCAGACATTAATACTGGCTTGTGTAATGCCTTGAACATGGGCTGGCATTTGCAAATATTAGCAGCGTACATATTACTGATCCCGACTGTTGCGTAACAGTCGGTGTTATGTTGAGATTCGCCTGTTCTTCAGAGTCTTTTGCACAAATCAAATTTACATAAGAAGGAGGAAACAATGGTGTTTGAGACTCACTGTATCTCATTTCCATGTACAGAACTATAATTATTTAACTATGCCGAGGTAAATTCAGTTTTCATTTCTATGGCACCTTTAAAAACATTGTTAAAAATATCTTAATTTGTGTTCTGAAGATGAACAAAGGTCTTAAGGTGATGATACACGAGGCAACTTTTTTGAGCAATGTTGCCAGGGAATGTCGCCGAGGGATGATGCTTGGGCACTTTCCCATTGAGAATGGGGAAACAAAACTTAATCTAAAGTATCCAGATAGAAAATCATTGCTCTGCGACATTGCCCGGCAACATTTCTCAAAAAATGTCCCCATGTATCATCACCTTTACAGGTGTGGAATGACATGAGGGTGAGAAATTAATGACAGAAATTTCATTTTTGGGTGAACTAACCCTTTTTTTTTTTTTGAGTCACGACTCAAACAGTGTGCACTTCTAAATTTGTTTTGACACTTCTGGATTATAAAAGTGGAACTAGAAGGCTTAAGGAAAAGACATGTGCACTGATGTTGTACTTTAACTTGGGCCTGGTTTCACAGACAGGGCTTAGATTAAGGATTAGAGCATTTAAGTGGCTTTTACTGGTGTGCATCTTGAGACAAAACAATGGCACTGGCATATTTTAAGATATCTAAGTGCAAGTTAGAACAGCTCAAACATGCATTTCAGGCTGGGACAAGACTTAATCCATGTCAGTGAAACCGGGGTATGATTTCTCGCTCTTCCCTCCCATTAATGCCGCAGAACAGAGGTCAGTGCAGCATTACCAGCAGCTACTGCTCCTGCCATTAAAGCTTCAGACAGTGTCGCTCCTTTAGCAGCAGAGGTCAGTGCTGCACCTCCGGCTACTGCTGCTCCTGAGATTAAAGCTGGACTTAGTGTCCCTCCAGCGACTCCGGCACACGCTGCCACACCTGCTCCCACTAAGGCCACACCTTTAGCCTTATTCATCAGCCTCATTCTTTCATCCTGCCTTATCTTTTTTTCTTCTTCTAACTTCTTTC
Source organism: Anabarilius grahami (assembly GCA_003731715.1). NCBI lineage: Eukaryota > Metazoa > Chordata > Actinopteri > Cypriniformes > Xenocyprididae > Anabarilius > Anabarilius grahami. The sequence continues at coordinate 2,797,760 of RJVU01017965.1, forward strand.
TTTCTTCTTCCTCTCTCTGCCTCCTCTCTTCTTCCTCTATTTTCCTCTGAGCTTGCTTGTACATCTCATTTGTGTAATGCGCTCCTCCGTTCTCCTCCACCATTCGGTCGATCTTCTCCAGAAGTTCATTGACCTGTGATTGATTTTCTTCATTTTTGTTATTGAAAACATGATAACCGCCTTTACACTCACTAACTAGCTCATTAATCTGGATGTTTTTTGTCAGAAACTCCCTCATGGGTTTATCTAACTGATCTCCTCTAGTGAACAGAACGATGGTGTAACGTTCAGCTTTTTCTCCAAAGTTCTCCTGAATCCATTTCATTGTTTGTTTCTGTTCATTTGTGAATCTGTCGTCCAGTCTGATGACCAAAAGAAATGCATGAGGACCAGGAACAGACATTTTTACACATTTCACTAATTCATTCTTCAGTTCTTCTTTACTCATTTTTGTATCATAAAGTCCTGGAGTGTCGATCACTGAGATGAATCGACCTTCCAGCATCTGCTGATGTTGTTGGCAGTTCTCAGTCACAGATTCAGTAGACAATTCTTCTTTAAATGCTTTTCGTCCCAGGATGGTGTTTCCTGTTGCGCTCTTTCCAGCTCCAGTTTTACCAATCATCACGATCCTGAGATCTGTGTGCTCAGCAGGTTTTATGTGTGTGTTCAGTATGAACCCTGACTCTGAATTTTAGACAAATAAGAAAATAAGTTTCATTTAATTTTTTAAGAAATGTGTCATGATATTTGGGAAAAGTTTAATAAGATTGTTCTCACCTGCTTGGGTTGGATGTTGTTCTGAAACTGTATGTTGCTCCTTCTGGTCCCATTTTCTGCTGGTTTTCCAGTATTTTTCCAGTTTCTGGACTGTATTTGTTTCTCCCATATTTTCAAAAGAGTTTCTCAGTGATTGTTTTACTGCCTCCTCTTCATCATTCTTGTTTTCTCGTGAAACTCTGGAGCATCTGTCTTCATATACTTCAGTCCTATCAATTTTTGTCAGATGAGAAATCAAATCTTTTTTTTCAGTCACATTTGTTGTGCTTTTTTCCTTTACACAGTGCGCATGAATCGTCTCCTGCACTATTTTTATCTGCTCATGTTTTGTCTCTTGCACTTTTCTTTCTTTCTCTTGTTTTATCCTCTCTTTTCCGCTCTTTATTGGAGATCTCAAGTAAATGGAAATATCATAATGCTGGCCTTCATTCTGTTTGATGATTTCATCAATCTTCTCCAGAAGCTTTGTGATGTGAGTTGGAATAATGTCATGTTTACTGTTGATCGCATGATATTTACTGCAGTGATTGACGAGGTTCTGAAACTTTCTACTCTCCATAAAGTGCTTCCATTTCCTATTTGTTATTTTTTCTCTTCCAATAAACAGTGCTATGGTGAATTTCAAAGCTTGCGCTCCAAAGTTCTCCTGGATTTGCTCCACAATGTTCCTCTGCTCCTCCTCAAAGTTCTCCAGGTTGATGACGAGCAGGAACACGTGAGGACCAGGATAACAGAGGTACATACTCTTCATTATTTCATTCTTCATCTCTTCATCAGTCAGGTGAGTGTTGAAGAATCCTGGAGTGTCGATGATGGAGATGTTTCTGTCTTCTACTCTTCCTCTCTGTTTCTCACTCTCTCTGGTTCTGATCTCTTTAAATGTCTCTCGACCCAGTATTGAATTTCCTGTTGAACTCTTTCCAGCTCCAGAGACTCCCAGCAGCAAAATCCTCAGATCCTGTGAATCACCTATCAAACAATTTGTGTCATTAGTTGGAGCTCTAGATAATTAAACATTTCTACTTTTCATCCCCTTGTATTTTTTTGCTATTTCACCAGACCCATTTATTCACTCATGTGCTGAGATGTTACTTTTGTGATTGTACAAAATGCATTTCCTTGACTTGTTGTGCTCAGTATCTCAGTAGGGTACAACGGTGCTAAAGGCACCCTGGGGTAAAAGGTTTTATTTTATTTTCCTCTAAACCACATGTAATTGCACAAGTAATTGCAAGTAATTGCACAAATACTTGCTGTAGCACTTTCCAAAACATCCACTTTTCGAGAGATGCACGTGGAAAATCGTCTGATCTTTGACGCGATCGCAGGCAGCAGCGCAGTTGATTCTGTGGTAATTTGATCTAAAATGTTAGTAATTTTAAAATAATTTTTAAAAAATGTTGTAGAATTAAGTAGCAAATGAGAATTACTAAATTTTTTGAATACATTTTGAGGCAAAGGTCTAAAAAACAGAAGAAAATGTAAAAGTATGGCATTTGGGGTAAAAAGTGCCCCTGCTGAGCGAAAGACACAATAATTCACATGATAATAAACAGCTGCTGACTTTTCCATTTATTGACATGATATGGTTAGATTCAGATGGTAAATGTCATATTTTGAGTAAGTTGAGTTGTCCACCTTAGAGATAATACCCACATTTATAATGAAACAATCATATCATAGCTATAATAAAATATAATTTGTTGATACTATTGTAAATCTATTATGAGATCTCCTTCAGTGCTTTCAAAATCTTTACTTTCAACAATTGACTATTAAAGCAGATCTGCCTTATCAATGCAGAAATGTTTTCTGAAAACACCTGCAATTGCTGATAAAGAAGCAACTCAACAGAAGTCAAGGGTCAAGAGCTCAACTAAAGCAAACACTGATCTCCATGGTGGTGACAAATCAAAACAACAAAACATTTTCACTAAGACATCAACATCTAAACCTGTTAATTCTCAATAAGAGCTTGTAGACGTGTGACAGAAATAAAGTCAGTCTGGTTAGTAATAAGTGAAGCTGGTAATGCTGTTTGTGGAGTTGTTTAATCAGATCTTCAGAGATTTAATGTCTTTTATCTTCAGTTCATCTAAGGCTGTGGCTGAAGAAAGTTGTAGTTTGTGTTCTTATTTCTCTTTCTTTCAGTGCTTGTTCACAAAATTAAGTTGCAAGAACATTTAAGGAACATCATACGTTTTAAAAAAACATTCCTCTAACATCAAGAAAACCAACATTGAATATTTAGAGAACGTTCTTATAACAAAATTCTGTTAGCTGGGAAGGAGCACCACATCTGAAAGATCATGATTACGCAGTGGAAAGTTCATTAGCATTTTTCTTTATTCTCTAAAATAGATATATAGAGCTGCCAACAATTACATGCCTCAATAGTGTCAGTTCTAAACTAAACTTAATAATGGATGATTATGTTTTAGCTATTCAAGTTATTTAACATTGTGAGAACTGACGTGTGAATGCAAACATTGTGATGGCAGTAAAACAAATATTTGAGCAACAGGCAGTGTCACATTCCTTTTGTTTAAGAATTTTGAGTCCAACTTGACATAGAAGACAGATGACATACCCCTTACCATTGTTTTGGTAACATCATACTGTATTTTAATCATGATACTCTGTACTTGTATTTAAATATATTTTATAAAATTAATTAGTAGAATTGAATATAGTAGAACTTTAAGGTTGTAACATGGCCACTAAATGCTAATGAAGATTATCTTCACAATTTATTTTCTGAATACTTTTTAGTGTTTTCAACTACCCACAACAAAAAGCACAGTAATATAATTCATTTCTCAGTAAACTAGCAGTATCATATTAGGTTATTTAACTAAGACTGACCTTTATATGCCATTATGTAGCTCAAAGTCCCTCTGTCATTGTCTGTGTGAACCTGACCCAGGAAGTGTGTCTACACTGCCTCTTACTGTTAAAAAAAAAAAAAAAAAAATCTGGCAGTCAACCATTGGCTGCATTTTGACACCTGACAGCAAACAACGTGCAGAACTACTGTATGTTTTGGGTGGTGACCTGTCAATGTTTACTTGGCCTTATAGTCTAGTTGTGTTTCAGTTCTTATATTAGCCGTGGTCAAGAGCTCAACTGAATAGGTTTGAAATGTAAAAAGAGTTAATATAGTTTTAAAGGTCATGTATCAGACCAAAGGTGGAAAATATGTGCCTCCTGAAAACGGATAGAACTACACATACAAATGTTGACACTATTACTAAGACAAAATACAAACACAAAGGTGATCGAGCCTTCTCTCGAGCCGGTCCTAAATTGTGGAACGATGTCCCAGTCGCTATTAGATCCGTCAAATCTTTACCTGTTTTTAAAGCTATGCAAAAATCACATTTGCTTAACTCTGACTGCAAGTTCTAATGATGGAGAGTGACGTTTATTGTGTGTTATGTGTTTGTTTTATACTGTTTTATCTGTTTTTATTTATACATTTTGGACTGTGAAGCACTTTGGACAACTAACGTTGTATTAAATTGGTGCTATATAAATAAAATACAAATACAAATGTGGGGAAAACAAGCCAAATCTATTAAAATGTTTAAAGAAACAAAATCATTGCAATGTTTAAATACTAAACTGCAAAATAAATGATAATATGTACAAATATGTATTTTTATTCTTTGAAAATATTAAAGACTTAACTTTCTATTTACTTGAGCACTATATTTTTTTCTTCCAAATCTACTCTTCAGTATGTCTTTTATGGCAGTATTTTGTTTATAAATATTTCTAAATAAAATAACATGAAAGTAGCTGATGTTTGCATGTTTCGTATGAATGAATCTTAATGTACCTGTGTGAACTCCTGCCATTTTTCTGTGAAGTTTGTCATTTGGATTTCTACATCTTCTGCGGCCTTCTTTCTCTGGCTGAATGGAAAAAAAACAAACTGAAAGTACACACAGAAAAGTGATCGCATGACTTTGCTAATCAAATGAGCCGTTTTCCTCCTTTGTTTAGGCTACATGCGCACAAACATGCGCATGCTCTTATTTCACTTTTAGAAGTCCTGGTGGATTCAGCTATGAATTGATTTCTTGAAGCTCAACAGTTTTTGATCTTCAGTATTTTTGACTTTTAAAGTGTGTATCAGTCATCATGCATTGATAAAGAGGAATACAGACAGAAAAAAAACAGCACTGTAAGAGAATGAGTGGATGATTTTAGATTAACATTTCCTGATAATTTACTCACCCCCATATCCTTCAAGATTTTTTTTTGTCTTTCTTTCTTCAGTCGAAAAGAGATTAAGGTTCTTGAGGAAAATTCCAGGATTTTTCTCCATATAGTGGACCAACGGGTTGAAGGTCCAAATGTCAGTTTCAGTGCAGCTTCAAAGGGCTCTACATGATCCCAGACGAGGAATAAGGCGAAACGATCGCCCATTTTCTAAAATATATATACTTTTTAACCACAAATGCTCGTCTTGCACTGCTCTGCGATGAGCCACGTATTACGTAATCATGTTGGAAAGGTCCTTAGTAGGTGGAAGTACCGCGGTAGGGCGAAAAATTTCATCTCATTTTCTCCTCCAAGTTCAAAATCATCTGACATCATTGTTTTACCTTTTTTTTGTAAAGGGCGTTCAGATGACCATTTGTGGTTAAAAAGAATATAATTTATTTTTTTATTTTTTTTAGATAATGACAGATGGTTTCTCTAGATAAGACCCTTATTCCTCATCTGGGATCATGTAGAGCTCTTTGAAGCTGCAATGAAACTGACATTTGGACCTTCAATCCGTTGAACCCCACTGAAGTCCACTATATGGAGAAAAATCCTGGAATATTTTCCTCAAAAACCTTAATATCTTTTTCGACTGAAGAAAGAAAGACACTCATGGGGGTGAGTAAATTATCAGGAAATTTGAATTCTGAAGTGAATCCTTTAAGTTCTTTCTTCTTACTATGATAACAGTCTTGGATCTACTAGTGAATAGTCTCACATGACTCCATACTGCCACCTACTGATTTGGTGTGAGCAGAGAAACATGTTTGTGTCTATTAGTTGCAATGTGGCCTTCTGATGAATATAGTACACAGTATATGTATTTGTGGTGTGCATCTGTTTACATGACTGTGGCTCTGTATATGTGTGTGTATGTGTGTGTGTGGGCACTTGCATAAGTGCATGCCACATTTATGATGTGTGTGTTCACATAATGATGAGATGATATTGTCCGTCGCTCAGATGCTGATTTACTCCCACATGAGAGAACAAAGAGAGTGTTTCTACAAACACAAATGAGAGTCCAACAACATCAGCGAGACACACAGACGCTCCTCAGACACTGTAAGTACTGAAGATATTATTTCACTTCATCTGCTGAAAACACTTCTTTCAATATATACTTCCGAGTTGTTTTCGTAATTATGTTGCTGTCATTTATATTAACAGGGCTCATACAAAATGTTTTTTAAAAGGTTAAGAGATTTTAGTAACATGAACTAACAATGAAAAATACTTCTAAAACATTTATTAATCTTAGTTCATGTTAATTTCAACATTTAATAATGCACTATTAATCAAAAGTTGTATCTGGTAATATTGTTTAATAGAGCAAAGCTAACATGAACTAACAGTGAACAGTTGTATGAATGTTAACAAACATTAATAAATATGTAGCAAATGTCCTGCTCATTGTTAGTTAATGCATTAACTAAAATTAACTAGTGAAACCTGAGTGTTACTGAGATTAGTATAGTTTCTATACTCTCTACCGATAGTCATAGTGAAATTCAGTGTAATAAAGTTACTGGTTATGATCTTTGTAATTATTACAAATAATGTATGTAGCTATTAATTTCAACAACAATACTTTCTTGCCATTGATCAGACATTCTGGATTTAGATTTTTAAATACAACCTGTGGGATTATTTTATTTTATTTTTTTAGATGCACACAGACATCAAGAATCAGCATATGAATCTCAACGATGGTGACATGCTTCATCTATAGTATAAAGCTCATGATGTAGCATGAAATATGTCACCATTGTTGATTTACATGCTGATTCTTGATGTTTGCGTATGTGTCTATTTTTAATTTTTTTGTCAATGTATTTAAAAAAACTAAATCTTTGGTATCTGGCCAGAAAGTATGTTGGTGAAAATGTATTAACAGCTAACCACTTTTGGTCAGTGATGACATTATTCAACAATTTCTCTCGACAATGATGAAATATATCTCACCTGATCATCTTAGTTTATAGCTTCCTTTGCAACAAATTATGTGTAAACACTGTTACAAAAACCACAAACTGACATAAGAAGTCAAGAGTCAAACTGACTAACTTCTTCTAATTTCTTCTAAGTCAAACAACTAAATGAAACACTGAAACACTGATTGCCACAATGGTGACCAAACATTTTTAATAAAACATCATCATCTAAACCTGTTAATTCTCAAAAAGAACTGTAGACAAATGACAGAAATAAAGTCAGTCTGGTTTGTGATAAGGGAGATTTAATGTCTTTTTAGTTAATTTCGTCTAAGGCTGTGGCTGAAGTCAGTTGTAGTTCTTGTGTTTCTCTTTCCTTCAGTGATTCTGCTTGTTAACAGCAGGTGTTCATCACTAATGCTCAATCATCACTTAATTAATTGCTTAAGTATCTAATTAACTCTAACACTGCTTCAGTGTTACTTTAATACCCTGCTGGTGGTTCCCATATGAACACAATAAAAAATCGTCTAAACCTAGTAAATCTACACACACGAACACAAAACAGAAACATTTTCTTTGAAATAAATATCCTGTATTTTAACCTAAATTGTCTTTTACAGAGTGAATCAATCATCCGTTCTCGTTCAGTCATGGCAAACACGAGTCTTCAGGTGATGGGTCTGCTGCTGGCCATCGCAGGCTGGGCGTTTGGGATCCTGGTCTGTGTCGCCCCCTGGTGGCGAGTGTCAGCGTTCGTGGGGGACGAGCTGCTGGTGTCGCAGGTGCTGTGGGAGGGGCTGTGGATGACGTGTCTGTCGCAGTGGGGCCGCCTGCAGTGTAAAGTCTACGACTCCGGCCTCGCCCTCTCAAGCTCCGCCCAGACGTGCCGCTGCCTGTGCGTGTTGTCGCTGCTCCTCTGTCTGCTGGCGGTCCCGCTCAGTGTGCTCGGGCTGAAGTGCACGCGCTGCCTCGGCGACGCTCACGAGTCCAAGGCTCGGATGGTGCGGGTCAGCGCGGCGCTTTTCCTCCTAGCTGCATTTTTCTTCCTTGTGCCGGTGTGTTGGACCGCGTACGTCATCATACGGGATTTCTACGACCCGAATGTCGCCGCGCCACTGAAGCGTGAGCTCGGACCGGCGCTCTACCTGGGATGGGGCGTGACTGTGATGATGCTGGTGGGCGGGGCTGTGCTATATTTGGGCTCCGCCTCCCCCGGAGGTCCAGCAGTGCCTGTTTTTGGAAGAGGAGGAAAAGCGAACCCTCCCTCCACGGCAGAGAGCAAACCGGAGAAAGTTTTTGTGTAAAGGACATCAACCTGGATAAACTGTGTCCTAGTGGTCGCATAGAAATTCAGGAATTTCATTATTTACTCACTGTCATTTCATTCAAAAACTGTATGTTGGTTATTGTTTTCTGTGGAACACAAAATTAGAGTTCTGCATAAACTTTCTGCAGCTCCTTTGATTTGACTCTTTAATAACCATTCTCATGGAAATATGTTTTTGGCCCCCCAACAGATGCTACAACATAAACATACAGCTTATTCACAACATAGAAACACAATTCACCCATAACAGAAGAAAAATTTAAGAAAAAAAAAAAACACAAATGTCATTCTCCAAATAAAACAACACAAAACCTGATAAAACAAACATAAAAAGTCCAAATGACTCATCTACTGAAGCAATATAAGAGCTTAGTGCAACAGACCTGAATTTCCCAAAACAAGTGTGCCAGTATGCAAAATGGAGATTTTCTATAAATAATGACCAAAATTTGAGTCTGTTCATCACAAACGGCTACAATATGACTTAAGAAGCTTTGAAACATGCATAGATTGCTTTTATGACACTTACAAAACGGTTAGTACTTTCAGTCCTTGATTCTGATTGGTCAATAGCTGTGTGTTATTCACAATAAAACACACGTCGGCTACGACAGCTTCACCCAACGGTTCAGTGTATCACTACACAACACCCTTAGCAGCCACTCTTAGCAATGTAAACATGTTTGTTCTCATTGATATTGTTCATTGAAGCTTACTATATTACATAGAGTAGAGTATTGTGAGAGAGAGATCGGGTGAGCGAGTGAATTACCTGCATTTAGATTTAGCATTTTCCTCAGTCCTATGTTTGAATGCCCACTGCAATATCTTGTCTTTTTAACGGTTAATGGGCTTTCATGTGCTCTGGAACTGACAGTTGCGTCTTGCTCCGTGTTGCACGTCCTGATATTGCTGAGTTAGATGTGTTCCTGGGTCAACATATTTTGTTGATCCTGGGACAACATTCTAGTCTGAAAATTGAGTCTTAACCCTATTCCTATTCCTACCCCTAAACCTAACCCTATAAGTTATCCCAAAAATCAGAGAGAAATGATAGATGAATAACACTGATGTAGAAGCACCAATACATGATTTTAAGCCCAAACTTGACATAATCTATAAACTTGTCCTTCAAATCTGATTGGTTGATCTGAATGTTGTTCCAGGATCAACAAAAATGTTGACCCAGGAACATGCTGAACTCAGCAATATCAGGTTATGCCTCCGTGTTCACAACAAGTTTCAGTCCTTTCAATATAAAAGTTTTCGCTTCTGACTGACTCGCTCATAAAGACAATCTTTGCCGCCATCTAATGCCGTTATAATGTAACGTCTGTTGTTGTTCACGGTCAGGAACTACTTTTTCCAGCGGAAGGATTTTAGTTATTTTACTTCATGAAAGTTGCATCGATACATATTTTTTGGCTTTAATGTTTGTATTGCGTGGTAACCGTTTTATAAAAGCAATAAGGTACAAGATGCTGTGCTGTATTGTCACACCTGAAGGGCGTTGTTAAGCATGACACTTCATGCCTTATAACCTACTTATGATGCATATGTGTCAGTTTTTTGGAGCTGGACAGCTTGTCTTCATACCGAAATGAACAGTCTGATGCTTTTTCAAAATTACTACTTTTGTGTGCTAGAAAGAAATAACACATGGGTTTAGAATTAACGACATGAGGGTGAATGACCATTTTTATTTTTAGACAGTCCAACTTTGTTAAGAAATCTGTCCTTCATAGACTGAATCAGGGTACATTTCCAATTCATAGAGCCTTTGGCAATTTATTTTGATTTTTAATTAATCTTTTATATGTTATATGGAGGCCAGTTTAAGCTTACTCTTTTTTTTGTTGCATTATAGCCTCACATATAGTTTTTGTTTGTCTTTTTTCCAATGCTCAGTATAATTAATTATTATATCTTATGTAATTTATTTATTGATGTTACTATTGTTTGTCTAATAAACCTAATGTAATAATGTAGACTGGCTATGTGCATGTACACATGCTGGTGTGTGTTGACTACATGCGTTGCATTAAGTGTGTGTTGATGCGTTGGCAGGAATCACACAACACAATAGCAGAATACAGGACAGGGACAATAAACAGAGTGTCCACTGTGAGTCTGATGATGTCATCGTCGTGGGGGACGTGTGGAATATGAGCTCGTGTTCCATAGAACTCCTTCAGAAACAAACCGCCATCAGAGGAGGAATTCATAAACATCAAGACTTCAGAAAGAGAGACGGTCTGTTGGTTCTAAATTGGGTTTATTAGTAACCCCTGGTGGTTAAAAAGGATAGTTCACCCAAAAATGAAAATTTTGTCATCATTTACTCACCCTCAAGTTGTTCCAAACCTGTATGAATTGCTTTGTTCTGCTGTACAAAAGGAAGATATTTGGAAGAATGTTTGTAACCAAGCAGATCTCACACCCCATTGACTACCACAGTAGGAAAAAGAAAAATACTATGGTAGTTAATGGGGGGTCGTTCAAATATCTTCCTTTGTGTTCAGCAGGAGAAAGAAACTCATACAGGTTTGGAACAACTTGAGGGGGGTGTAAATGATGACAGTTTTCATTTTTGGGTGAACTATCCCTTTAAAGATGAGTGTTTCAGCAACAAAAGCTGAAGTACTGCAAATGTCCACAAGATGACAGTCAAATCAAGATGAACCTACAATCAACTTTTTTGATTGTTTTTTTTTTTATTTTAACAGAAACAAGCTTCTAATGTGTGTGTATACATATATATATATATATAATATTCAGCATTTCTTCACACAGTTTTTCATTCTCTTCGATCTTATAATAACTATGGCACTAACAAAAAAAGAGTAAAGTCCCATCAGTTAAATATTACATTTATTTTTTAATATTTAACTGATGGGACTTTACTCTTTTTATTAATTACTGACTAGTTTATGGATATATTTTGTGCATTGTTTTGCCACCTGAAAAGCAAAGATCAGGGTTCTGATTGCAACAAATCCCTTAAAAAAAATACAAAAAATAATTAAAGAAATGTTTTCTTAAAGGGTTAGTTCACCCAAAAATGAAAATTCTGTCATTTATTACTGCCGTTCCACACCCGTAAGACCTTCGTTAATCTTCAGAACACAAATTAAGATATTTTTGTTGAAATCCGATGGATTTCCGATTGTTAAAATCCGATTGCTGCATAGCCAGCAATGACATTTCCTCTCTCAAGATCCATTAATGTACCAAAAACATATTTAAATCAGTTCATGTGAGTACAGTGGTTCAATATTAATATTATAAAGCGACGAGAATATTTTTGGTGCGGCAAAAAAAAACAAAATAACGACTTATTTAGTGATGGCCGATTTCAAAACACTGCTTCAGGAAGCATCGGAGCATAAATGAATCAGTGTATCGAATCATGATTCGGATCGCGCGTCAAACGGCTGAAATCACTTGACTTTTGCGCTCCGAACAGCTGATTCGATACACTGATTCATTATGCTCCGAAGCTTCCTGAAGCAGTGTTTTGAAATCGGCCATCACTAAATAAGTCTAAAATATTCTCATCGCTTTATAATATTAATATTGAACCACTGTACTCACATGAACTGATTTAAATATGTTTTTAGTACATTAATGGATCTTGAGAGGAAATGTCATTGCTCCCTATGCAGGCCTCACGGAGCCATCGGATTTCAACTAAAACATCTTAATTTGTCTTCCAAAAATTAATGAAGGTCTTACGGGTGTGGAACGGCATGAGGGTGAGTAATAAATGACAGATTTTCATTTTTGGGTGAACTAACCCTTTAAGAGGTTTATTGGAACTGGCTGCTGATAACGAGATTTTAAAGTACTTGATATAGTATTTTATAGACATTTTATAGAAATATTAATTAATTCAGTCAGTCTGACAGCAATAGTCAGGCTGCATGTATGAATCAAAACATGTCTCCATAACACACGTTTATTGGCCCACTAAAAATTTTACACAACAGTACTGAACTCTATTGTGTCAGTGCAGTGGCTCCACCACCGCCTGTAAGAGTTGCGTGAGAATGAGGAAGTGTTTCGTCTTAAAGTGACAGTGCAGTAACTGTTAATCCAGCGCGCTCCCACGTACTCTCAGCGGCAACTGTCTCTTTAAGAGTCCAGCGCTCACTCTCAATGAACACCGCACAGTCGCATGGATGTTTTCCTCTGTTTGTGTGTGTATTGTAATGTGTGTGTGCCAGTAGGAGGTGGATCTGGCGCACCGGGAGGCCGTTCCAGATTCCGCGCGACCAATTGGCTGCTCGTGAACTTTGTTTTTCCGCGCACCCCGGTCACGCACGCCACGCACTCATGATGTCTCGTGCATATCAGAAGCACCGGTACGCTCTTGACCTCGCGGAAGATTAGCGAGATCCACACACGCAGTCAGCAGCGCACGGGACAGGACGCGTCGCTTGCAGCCAGAAAGAGAGAGATTAACGGTTACCGGAGAGATGACGGAGAAACGGATGTCGCGCTGGTATTTCGGTGGGATCGCGTCGTGTGGAGCCGCCTGCTGCACGCACCCGCTGGACCTGCTCAAGGTGAGACGCGCCAGGGGGTCGCGCTGTCCGTGCACGCGCACATCAGCCGCTGCCAGCCTTTAGGTGTGTGGATGGATGTTAGTTCAGGTAGATCACATCAGCGGCCTCATCTTCATCCCCACAGGAAGAAGACAACCGCTCGAGCACATGACATGACTTCACTGGGGCGTCACAGAGAAAACTGCACAAAGTTCCTCATTTGGAGAATTAATAGTTTAACATAATGAGACTTAAAGGTGCAATATGTAAGATTTTTGCATAAAATATTCAAAAACAGGGCCGGATTGGGACTCATTTTCAGCCCTGGAGTTTCATACCTTAGACCGGCCCACTTTAATTCAAGACTGACTATATTAAAATAATGTAATTAAAACCCTCAGTATAAAAGTCTGCAATAGTGCACTGTTCTCTACAGCCTTGTAATTAATTGCATTTTTCAAAAATATCTTCAAAAATATCCCCCCAAAAAATAAAAATTCTAGTACAAAAAATGCTAAAATTTTATATAGAGTCATTTTTATTGTTGTGATTTTATAATGTGAACCATTGATTAATTCTACAGCCATCTAGTGGCTGTAGTTAAAAAATTCATGTTATTTTAATTTTTTTAAAAGTGTTTGCTTTCCAGTAGATGGCAGCAATCGTCACTATGAATGAAATTAAGAAATGTAGATCTTTTTTTTAAAAGTGGATTTAACATGAAATTCTGCTATTTTATATACATATACTTAAATTATTACAAATTGAGGCAAATAAAAAAAAACAAAAAAAAAACATAAATCCTTCAAAACTGCACAACTTTACAGTAAAATATTAAAGTGAGCAATGTTACGTTTGTTTATAAAAAGTTACATTATGTTACAAAAATCACATTTTACTGCCTGGTTTTGTAAGCTAGTTGTACAGAAAAATGCATATTGTTGCCCACTGTGTAATAGCATAGCAAGCAACATAACATAAGTGATTTATAATTTGCCTACTATTATTACGATATGAGTAATAGCTGCATACATGCCTTTTCTTTTGCATGTTTCCCGTCTTCCTTTTTATTTATTTTACATTACCTAAATCGGCCTCTGGTGGCTTAGACCTTTTGTCTTACCATACTTTAGTGTTGATTTAGAACTTGTACCGCTGTCCCTACCGACGTCACCTCATCCCTTCTTCTCGTATACTTTTGTGTGAGTTGTCTTCTCCGGGAATTCTCCCAGTGCTCCCGATTAGCCTATCCGGGCCTGTCCAAAAACCACTAGGCCAGTGTTGTATATTTTGTTCACTTGAGTACTTACAATATCCCAAATGTTTGCAACTATTTGTAAATTGTGAGAAAATTGCAATTTTAACCAAGGCTCCGGGACGTGTGAGGAGTCGCCTGTCAATTGCGTCATACCCGCGTTACCCTCGGTTTCCGGTTTTATTTTGTAGAAACCATTGAAACACCAAAGACGCTTTAAAATGTTACATGTTTTAATGGTGCGTTCAAGTCATGACGGAAAGATCGTACGAGCTGAACACACATGAACGCCACCACAATGGGAAGCTCAGGATTTTTTAAAGCCCCGATCTGTACGAGTTGAGGGTGTGTCTGTGAGAAACATGACGAAATACTACAATACTATATATAATATAATAATAGTATTTAGCAGTGACATTGTCAGGCTTTCTATTTACAACGAAGTAAGCTGATTCCCATCAAAAAATATGATAGCATCATAATATAAAAATGTAATATGTAACAATAAAGTTTACTATGGCTTTATAAATTAATTAAAAACATAAAAAAAGCAACACATAACCATTGCATATTCTTTGCTCTACATTTTCAAAAAGTAGAAGTGTTGTTATTTTGTGTGTAATTAATTTAGAGAAGGCACACCGCATCTACCGTCGTACACACGACTTCCCACCTCGTAAATACGAACTTCCCAGGAGGACTTGAACGCACCATAATAGACAAGGGAACAACTGTTTTGATATATTTATACACAGAAAACGAATTGTTGTTATATAGCCTCAGAGAAAAACACTATTTTGTCAAGTAGCTAACATAGCATCATCAGATGCAGCTTTATTTGTAGTAACAGTAATACAGAATTTCCTCCATCATACAATACTTTTTAAAATTAATTGCATGATATTTATCAACACAAGCCATCCAGCATTTAATATGATATTGTAAAATCGATCTATCTTACTGCAGTGTGTAACAGTGTCTCACAGCAGCCGCCGAGCGAACGCACAGAGTAACGTTATAACATCATTTTCAACACTCTCAAATGTATCTAATATGATAAACAGAGCTGCGTTACCTCATACTCATGACCGGAAAAGCGGAAGCGGCGCCGGCGACTGTGTCATAATAAAAGTCCCGCTGCTCGTGAGGCGTGTGTTGCTCAATCGCTCCAGCTCCTCGTTCAGCTCCCACAGGACTCGCTCCTGCTCTGCTTCATACTACAGTAACGTTAATAATCGCATCCATGAACATGATTTCTTCCCGACTCCAATCCCTATTCTTTTGCAATGTCCGTTGAGGTGGAGACCACATGTCCCAAGATTCCGCGCTCAAACTCTGTGTCATCAAGCTACGCCTTTGTTTTGAATAGGTTTCTAGCGACCTCTAGCGGACAAAATTATTACATATGGTACCTTTAATATTTGGCCATTTAAAATAAGTTTGTCTGTTCCCAAATCTCAAATTGCAATGAATATTGATTTACATCTGATAATTTGGATAATATTTGGCCATTTTAACACCATGGATGATAAAACTTGTAGTTGGCCTGTTTCAAAATGTCCCAACAGCCTTGTCAAATTGCAGTGAACATTTTACATCCAATAAATCAGATAATATTTGGTCATTTTACTATTATGAACATTATAATGCTTGTAGTTTGTCCCCAAATCTATTGACAGCATTGTTAAATTGTAATGAATATTTTACAACTGTAAAATTTGGCCATTTTAACAATCTCTACATTAATATTCTTGTAAAAATTTGATCTCTTCCAACTGACAGACAAGTCGAATTGTAAAGAGTATTTTACATCCAATAAATCAGATAATATTTAGTCATTTTAACACTATGGATGTAATACTTGTAGTTTGTCTGTTTCAAAATGTCCCAACAGCCTTGTCAAACTATATTGAACATTTTACACCCAATAAATCAGATAATATTTAGTAAATTTACCAGTATTTGTCCCAAAATCTACTGACAGCCTTGTTAAATTGTAGTCAATATTTTACAACTGTGATATTTGGCCATTTTAACAATCTCGACATTAATATTCTTGGAGATATTTTGTCTCTTCCAACTGACAGACAAGTCGAATTGTAATGAATATTTTACATCCGATAAATCTGATAATATTTGGCCATTTTAAACATTATTTATTAACATAATCATGCTTGTAGTTTGTTAAAAATCTGCCAACAGTTTTGTCAAATTGTACTGAATATTTTGCGTCATATAAATCAGACAATATTTAGTCATTTTAAATAAGTTTATCTGTTCCCAAATCTACCACAGCCTTGTCAGACTGCAATGAATATTTATTTACATCTGATAATTTGGATAATATTTGGCCATTTTAACACTATCGCCATAATGTTAATACTTGTAGTTTGTCGTTTCAAAATTTTCCAACAGCTTGTTGAATTTCAATGAACATTTTACATCCAATAAATCAGATAATATTTGGTCATTTTACCAGTATGTAGTTTGTCCTAAAATCTATTGACAGCCTTGTTAAATTGTAATCAATATTTTACAAATGATATTTGGCCATTTTAACAATCTTAACATTAATATTCTTGGAGATATTTTGTCTCTTCCAACTGCCAGACAAGCCGAATTGTAACAAATATTTTACATCCGATAAATCGGATAATATTTGGCCATTTTAACATTATCAAGATAAATATGCTTGTAGTGCATTCATTCCAAAATCTACCGACAAGCTTGTCAAATTGCAATAAATATTAATTTACATGTGAAAATTTGGATAATATTTGACTATTTTAACACTATGGACATAGTTTGTCTTTTCCAAAATCTGACAGCCAAATGTACATTTTCAAATATATTTCATCTAATTTTGAGCAAATATTGTGTAAAATAAGCGTTCGTTTAATTTTTCAAGTCAATATTCACATTTAAGTTTAAAATAAAACATTTCAATGAAACTATTATATATTGACCACCATTCATCATCCTGCACTTTAGATGAAAACATCAGCCATTGATGTCAGAATAGTTTGAGATCTGATTTGGGATCAGTTTATTGGCCTCATGTGATTCCCTTGAATGAGTGTGTAATCACATTATAACAGGTCTGAGGTCAGTTCGACTTTCTAAAGTTTCCTGAAACCATCTTGAAAGACATTTAATTACAGTGTAATAAACTCACAGTTGAGTTTTCTCCATTATATACAGGGTTGGTTTGTTCTTGTAGTTGATGTGATGCTTATAATAATAGATTTGGATGGGTGTCCTAATTGTTTTCCAGATATTCACATGCACTCTCTAAATTACAGGCTGTAAACATTCTGCATGCTGTACTTTTGTATTAAAGGCCAGTGGTATTTTGGGATCAGCTCTGGATGTGCTGAGTAATGCTGCTTCAGCTGCTTTATGGGACAGGAAGTGTACGGTTCACTATCACTAACATCAGTATATAAGTATTTGTGTGTGTGTGTGTGTGTGTGAGAGAGAGTTCATGCATGCTTTTGTCCAGATTCCTCATGTCTTCCACACGTGTCGATCAGCACATGTCTGCCATCTGTGTTGGTCTGCTCGTCCAGTTGAGTCCGGTTTGGTGGACTTTGATAATCTTGTGTCTTTCTTTGTCCTTCAGTTCACTTCTGCTCAATAAGACTGCAGTTTTACTGTGTGTTTTTTCCCCTCCTCAGAGTTTCATAAAGAAAAGTATCAGGTGGCCAGAAAGCTCCAGCAATGAATGAGACACGAATGAATGAATTCAAAGAATGAGAGCGAGTTGATTGAACAATCAGTTCTCTGATAGCTGAGAGACGTCTCTCCCTCTCGCTTTCTCTGGTCTCAAATCATCGGAGTGCTCTCGTGTTTTTGGGAGATAACAGACTGAATTATCTCAGATTTGTCTGGTCTCTACTAAAACCAAAACAAAAGCCACAGATAAGCGGCGTTCATCCACACTCAGACTGGCTGAAGCCATTACAGCTAGTTGTGACTTCTGAAGTGGTGCTTGACCCGGTTACCCTTCAGATGACTGTTTGTTTAAAGAGAGACCGCGAGACCCTCGTGAGTCCAATCTGAGCCTGTGACCTTCTGACCTTTTTAAATGATCTGGAAACACTGGACAATAAGGTTTCAGTTGTTGACATTAGAATGAAAAACACTTCTAAAATCAAAAGTTGTTGATATTATTTAATGGACCTGAGCTAACATAATGAACAGTTGTAATTTTTAACTGAAATTAACAAAAATTAATGTCAGTTTTCCATCAACTGCTCTTAACTAATGGATCTTTGTTGTAATGTGTTACCAGTGATCTTTGAATGAGGTAAAACAGGTTAATACAAGTGCCAAACTTATTTGTTTTTATAAGTAGACTTGTGATATTATAATATTTCCCCACAATATTCTGCACATTTGTATCTTGTTTTCTGCTATCTTGTAATCTCCTGTTCATTCTCTTTAGAGTCACATGAGAACAGGCACATTATTAAAATCATTTCACACAGTCTGTCTTTGAAGACAATGAAATGTGGAGTTATTGTTGGCCTAAATTGTTGGCATGCTGGGAAGAGCGACCGTTGGCCTCTATTCAAACAATCCAGTGTACTACTNAAAAAAAATATATATATATATATATATATTGAAATACATAAATTATTTTATTCCTCCAGGATGCATTAAATTGCTCAGAAGTGAGAGTAAAGACAATTGATGTTACAAAACAGTTTTATTTCAAATAATTGCTGTTATTTTCAACTTTCAGTTCATCAAAGAATCATGAGAAACAAAAATGTATCATGGTTTCCACAAAAATATGAAGCAGCACAACTGTATTCAACATTGATAATAATCAGAAATGTTTTTTGAGCATCAAATCATCATATTAGAATGATTTCTGAAGGATCATGTGACACTGAAGACTGGAGTAATGATGCTGAAAATTCAGCTTTGATCGCAGGAATACATTTCATCCATAGAAAACAGTTCTTTTATATTGTAATAATGCCTAGTGCTTAGCAAATGTATTAGAGCACCACCCAATGTAAGGTTTGTGCCACATCTGCCCTAATCTAACAGTATTGGTGATCACCAGAATCATGTTTTATGTTTCTGTAATGGTTAATCCACACCTCTTTAGTCACAGTAGTGTTTCTAATGCTAAAATTTAATTATTGTTGGGATTGAATGGATTCAAAGACAGATTGCGCAAACGTTTAATCAAAAGCAAGTCTTTGGGAACAACTAGAAACTATTTGTTAGTAGAGCTGCGACAATATTGGGACATCGATGCATCGTGATTTGTGAAATGATTCTGGATTGATTCTGATATTTTCTGAATGCATCACAATTCTCTCCCGAATCGATTCTGAGTTTAGTTTAGTTAAAAATAATCATTCATCAAGTCATTAACAACAGAGACTGTGGAAAAGTACATAAAAACAATGCCAGCAAGAATACACTAGCCAGTGTGTAGTGTGTGTGAGATCTGTAGTGTATATTTTATATCTGTTCTGTCCTCAAGTGAAGGAACTTGCTGTTTATTCTTATTACTGTTGTGATGATGATGATGTTGATGATGATGTTGACAGGTGCACCTGCAGACGCAGCAGGAGGTGAAGATGAGGATGGTTGGCATGGCGATGCACGTGGTGAAGAACGACGGTGTGCTGGCGCTCTACAACGGCCTCAGCGCTTCCCTCTGCAGACAGGTCAGATCCAGAATTCTGATTTTGATACGAGTTTGATATCCGTCTGGGAAAACTGAGCTGAGATGTTCTGTTCATTACTGAAAAACTGGAGATTTTACGAAATATTTTACCAGCCACTTTGACACATCCCAGACAGCAACATAGTGTGGCCCAGATTTGGCCCACATCTGGTACATGTGGATTACACCCGGGCCAGATGTGGGCCAGATCAGGGCCAACACTATTTTGCTGTCAGGGATTCAGCCTTTGCCTTGAATTTTTATGTCATTTTTTTCTGTTAGAGAGTGACAGAAGTCATGTGAACAAGATCTACTGCGGTTTGAGCTTGTATGAGGTTCGGACACTATAAAAAACAAAGAGTTTGAGTCCTGCAGTAGCCAACACAAATGAATTCACATTGTTTATTTACTGAAAATGTATCATTTTGGTTTAGCAATGTTTTGGAAAAAATGCTGCCAAACTGCAGATGGCAAAACAAAACTGATCTACAGAACTACAGAGTTATAAACATTCACCATGACAATGCAGAAAATAGTGTGGACATCAATCTTTCAAATAAAGGATATGCAATATTATAGGATGACAGGTGGACATATTCACCAAACAGATTTTGTCCAAGATTTTTCATAAGAAATAGTAGTATTGTACTGTTGTATTTCAGATGCAGATAGCTACATTTTGAGTTTAATGGTGTTTTGGTGCTGCGCGTGAATGACAGCCATAGGTATAAACACAGAAAAGCTGAGGTTGAGAGAAACATGAATCCATTGTTTGACAGATTTCTTGGATGAAAGTGGCTATTACGAAAGTAGAGCGTTGGATTACACAGGTTTTTGAAGTTTTTTCTTCTGTGTTTATTCATGAAACACGAGATCTTCAGTTTAAAGTCAGTCTCTCGTGGTTAAGTGTGAGATTACGGTCTTTAAGAGTGTTTCATGGTTAAGTATCAGATTCTAACACAGAAGATGATGATGATGATGATGAACTGAATCTGTTTCCCTGCAGATGTCGTATTCTCTCACACGGTTTGCCATCTATGAGACGGTCAGAGACATGATGGGCAGCAGCAGTCAGGGACCAATGCCTTTCTATCAGAAAGTCCTGCTGGGAGCGTTTGGAGGTGAATACACACAATCACAGACCAGCGATATTATCGCCAACTACCTTATGATGAGACGCCCAGTGCAGTTCATATAATTCAATACAGTGCAGTGCAACACAGTATCAGATTTAGAGTAAATAAAACTTTTACCTTTTAAGCACCTATTTAAACAGTGGAAAGAAATACATGTGCATTCACAGAGAAGAAAAAAAACATACATACACACATCATAGACGTAAGATAAAATGAAATGCAACAATAAAATAAAATAATCAAGGAAAGGATGTGTTTTGAGTTGCTTTTTAGTGAGTCGATTGCTCGTAGGTTGTCAGGAAGAGAGCTTCATAGCTTGGGACTGAAATGGCTAAAGGCTGACTCAGCAAATTTTTAGTGTTTTTGGTACAATCAAAGCATTCACTGCACTCTCCCAGCTAATTAGATGCTGAGACCTATATATTAATTTAAGAATACAAAAAAGGTCTGCACTCTGAAGCACTTTAATCATAGCTCACAGGAGATAAGATAAGAAACGTTTCGGCTCTTTCATCAGTAGGTTGTGTAAAATACAGTAGTGTTTTTGTTACAGCCAACAAGTTTCCACTGCATGATCGGAGCGATCTCACTGGAGTATATTTATTTAAAAAAATTAGAAAGGTATATTTGGGCAGTTCCATGAAGATAATTAAAAAACTAATAAGATGATTTTTAATTCAGTTCTGAATGATGCAGGCAGCCAGTGAAGGGATTGAAAGTGTTGGAGTGATGTGATTTCTAGTTTTAGAGCGAGTCGGCATTCGTGCAGCTGTGATAATATGCTTTTTTTAGTAAAAATGCTAATATGTTTGTTTGTTTTTTAAACTGAGGTCTCTGTCAAAAATTATTCCTAAGTTCTTGACCTGATTAATGGCTTTTAGTGATAGAGGGTCAAGATATGGAGCAATAGATGTTCGCCGTGCGTCATTGCTGATAACAAATACCTCTGTCTTATCTTTGTTTAGCTGTAGAAAGTTCTGTGACAGCCACAATTGTACGCTCTCTATGCAGTCCAGCAGGGTGGAAATTGAATTGTGGGCATCTGGTGCAAGTGCAAGTTACATGTCATCTGCATACTGGTGAAATGAAATAATAATAATAGTAATAATAATACGTTTTATTTATATAGCGCCTTTCCAGGGCTCAAGGACGCTTTACAATGTACAATTATCAAGGAAGAGATAATACGAGTAGACAATGATGAAAAACAATAATGGACAGGGAAGCATACAGAAGAATAGAGTCAAGTACAATAAAAAAACAAAACAGGACTTAAAAGACATAACATAACATTCAGAGAACTATTAGTAATTATGCAGAACAATCAATTCATCAAATCAGAGGTATAACATTCAGAAAACAAGTGAATTTTGAGTATTGATTTAAATTCAGATATATTATTAACAAAACAGAGTGAGCGGAGGAGAGAATTCCAGAGTTTGGGTGCGATACTGAATGATCTGCCCCCCATTGAAGAGAGGCGATGCAGAGGGACAACGAGAAGGCCAGAGTCAGAGAAACGTAGTGAGTGAGTCGGAATGTAGGGGAAGAACATATTATAGAGATAAGGGGGAGCCAAGCCATGCAAAGATTTAAAAGCGAGCAGGAGAATTTTGAATTTAATACGGTAGGCAACTGGAAGCCAGTGGAGATCATACAAAATTGGGGTGATGTGAGCAGAATGCTTGGTATGGGTGAGTATTCTAGCAGCAGAGTTTTGAATGTATTGTAATCTGGAAATGGAGCTGGCAGGTAGACCAATGAGAAGAGCATTACAGTAATCAAGGCGTGATGAGACAAATGCATGGATGACAGTTTCAGCATCTTTGGTACTAATGAAGGGACGGAGTTGGGCAATGCGACGTAGATGAAAGAATGGAGATTTGGTAATAGAGGTAATATGAGTCTGAAAGGAAAGTGTGGAGTCAATGATTACACCTAATGTGTAATCACATTGGATGTTTTGATGTGAGAACCAGCAATTTCACAGGTGAAACTGGTAGAAGACCATGACGTTGTAAAATCTGACCAAGTGGTATGATGTATATTATGAATATTAAAGAAAAATCTGAAATGAAAAATATTGTACTGATTAATTACACTAGCTAAAGGAAGCATGTATAGGTTAAATAATATGGGACCCAATACTGAGCCTTGAGGAACACCACAAGAAATGAAGTAACGCGTGAAGGTGTAGGTACCCAGTGTAGCACAGTTTTCCCTGCTACTTAAGTAGGATCTGAACCAGTCTAAGACAGGACCTGAAAGACATTTGAGTATAATCTCTTGATCAACAGTTTCAAAAGCAGATCTAAAGAAAAAGGATTGCCAAGTTTCCTGAGTCCCAAATAACTTGCAGATCATCTAAAACCTTAAGCTAGGCTGATTCTGTGCTTTGCTTGAAAGCCAGACTTAAATTTCTCACAGTTTATTGGCATTGAGGTAGTTATTGAGCTTTATTGACACTGTTTTCAATTATTTTGCCAAGACATGGAAGATTAGAGATTGGTGTGTATTTACTTATAAGTATTATATAAGTCAAGTCATCTTCATTTATATAGTGCTTTTCACAATACAGATTTTCAAAGCAGCTCCACTGTGATAATAGGAACATTAATGGACAGAGATATAATATAGTATTATAGTTATTATATAATAGTTTATTTCAGTTTTAGTTATTTTTATATTTACCATTTTCATCTTAAAGTTTTAGCAATAAATCTTGACAAAAACTAAATAAATTTAGTTTTTTATATTTTATTTTCTAGTTATTTAATTTTGAAATAATGGAAATGTTTAGTTTTAGTTACTGATAATAACCCGATAATAATGCATGTATAAATAAGAATATATTGCGATATACTCTGTGTTTTTCTGCAGGCTTCACCGGCGGTTTCATCGGGACTCCAGCAGACATGGTTAACGTTCGGTGTGTATTGTGGGGTTTGTGTTTGTTTTTTTTTAGCTCATCTGTGTCTCATCTGGTCAAGTGTGAGTGTTTCATGTTGATTATTTCTACAGGATGCAGAACGATATGAAGCTTCCTGCAGAGCAGAGGAGAAAGTGAGTGTGTCTAGATCTAAAACCAGTCTTTACTCTCCAGAAAATGATCATGTGATTTACCTGAATCCTTTCTGTGTCTCGTGCAGCTATAAACACGCGCTGGACGGACTCTTCAGGGTGTGGCGGGAAGGTAAAGCACATCTCTTACAGTCATGAACATCTGCACGTGTTTGAATGTCTCTCTCTAAACACGTTTTTCTCTCAGAGGGAACAAGGAAGCTGTTCTCAGGAGCCACTATGGCGTCCAGCAGAGGAGCTCTGGTCACTGTCGGACAGGTGAGGAAGCAGTGCATGATGGGAATGACTGCAGTGAGATAAATAAAGTTTTCCACATTTTGATTATACTGATTATCCTCTCAGCTGCAGCTGTAGAATTCCGATTTACTCCAAAATAAGTGCATAAAAAATATTAAACGTCTATCAGAGGCTGGTTTGATTCACACACAGATGGATAAATAAAACCTTGATTGCACTGTGAACCGCTTTGGATTAAACTACCTGTTTATGATGATGTAATGATGTTGAATGTCTCTCTCTGCGTCAGCTGGCATGTTATGATCAGGCCAAGCAGCTGGTGTTGGGCACAGGAATCATGGGAGACAACATACTCACACACTTCCTGTCCAGCTTCATCGCTGTGAGTACCGAAGCCTCTGATTGGTCAATCCTAGGATATTTTTGAAAACTGATAGTTATTGGACAGTATTGGACAATATTTACTTCAAGTTTAATTGCTTTTACATTTTAAAATGTATAATTTAATCCCGTTCTCTCTTCAGGGAGGTTGTGCGACGTTCCTCTGCCAGCCGCTGGACGTAATAAAGACGAGATTAATGAACTCTAAAGGAGAATACAGAGTGAGTTTCCTCTCTCTATCTCTCTGTTTGGTCATTGTGTCATTATCTTTATTGCTCATTTGTCAAATGTGTTTTTGTATATTAGGGTGTGATGCACTGCCTGACTGAAACTGCCAGACTGGGACCACTGGCCTTCTACAAGGTACCCGTTTGGCTTTATTTTGCTTAATTTTGTCATAAAATACTGCACAGTAAATTCCCCAGTGTTAAATGAACACCGTTCTGTGTTCATATGGGAACCACCAGCAGTTACAAAACACTGCTACTGCCCAACTAAAGGAAACACTGATCACCATAATGGCGACCAACATTTTCAATAAAACATCAACATCTAAACCCTTAAAAACAACTGTAGATGAATGACAGAAATAAAGTCAATCTGGTTTGTAATAAGAGAGATTGAATGTATTTTCAGTTGATTTCATCTAAGGCTGTGGCTGAAGTCAGCTGTAGTTCTTGTGTTTCTCTTTCCTTCAGTGATTCTGCTTGTTAACAGCAGGTGTTCATCACTAATGCTCAATCGTCACTTAATTAATTGCTTAAGTATCTAATTAACTCTAACTCTGCTTCAGTGTTACTTTAACACTCTGCTGGTGGTTCCCATATGAACACTAAGCGGTCTTAATTTAATACCAGGGAATTTGTGATATTTTTCATGACTGATCATTCTCTCCATCCAATCGTATGACAGGGTTTAGTTCCGGCCGGGATCCGCTTGATTCCTCACACCATCCTGACATTCATCTTTCTGGAGCAGCTGAAGAAATACTTCGGCATCCTAGTGATCAGCTGAACGAGTCCGCTGAACTTTGACCTCTTGACCTTTGGCCTCCTCTTGAAGCTGCTCTCACTGCTGTATTCTTTCTGGACTGTCTCTCTCTTTCTCACACTACACACATAATAAACGTCAAAATACTGCCAGACCAGCACGTCACATGCCAACATAATGAAAGACTTCATTACTGTCCGAGTGCCAAACCGGGAGGAGGCGCTGATGGACAACGGGAGTCACTAAACTGGATCTTCTGGGAATAGACGACTGGATGTTCATCCTCATCTCTTCAGGGTGAGATTTAGATTATAGATGTTATCTATCAGGATAGGTATGTTTTTAGATTGTGAATGAATCTGATTATTATTTTTTTTTTAATGTTGTACGTAAATAGTCCTATTGCAGTGTGATGAGACGTTTTAAAGGAATAATTCACCCAAACATGAACATTATCTCATCATTTACTCTCCTGCATGTTGTTCCAAACCTGTTTTATACTAAACATCTTCTTTTGTTTACCACATAATGTGTTCATGCAGCTCTTTTCCGTTTGATAAATATGAATTGTTTTGTTTGGGTGAGTAAATTATGACTAATTTTTGAGTGAACTATTTCTTTATCAAATGCGCACACAAAACGGTTTTAAAGGTTGCATGCAATCTGTATCAACTGTGATTTAATGGTACAAATTCTGTATTTTCACAAATCTGTATTTGACACTGCATAGATGTGTTGCTGGGTTTGATTGACAGAGGTTAGTTAGGGTCAGGGGTCACAGAAAACCTTCAAGAGGACAAATAAACAAAGTTTTACTTTTATAACCAAAATGTGCAGCGTCAGAGGAAAAGAAAACAAGAAATGACTGACTGATGGGGATGTGAAAGACGAGTCAAACTTCTCTACTGGTGCTGATTTCATCATATTTCTGTTCTGTTTATCTGTGTTTGTAATGATCCTTTTGGAAAATTTCGTTCAGCACAGATCCTGCATCATTTGTGACAGAAATTAGTTACTGTAATTCCAGCAAATGAGCTTGTAGTTTTTTGTGTCAAGGTAATGGGGGCATTTAGTGAATAAGTTGCACTAATTACTTGTAGTAATTCAGTTTTGCGGTTTGATCCTAAATTAATAGATTTATTTTAGTGTTTTACTTGAACTAAGCATATAACAACAAACATTTATCACAGATTTACTTAATGTTTAAACTTAATATTTTAGATTAAGTTGTTAAACTACCATATTGGTATATGCAGTTTGATGATTTGACACTAACAAGAATGAAATCTGAACACTTGAATCGTGCACTGGAGAGCCTTATTTACCCGTGGCCAGCAGAGGGCGCTGTGTCATGCAGTGAATGTGTTGACGGTTTGCAAGCGAGTGTGTGTTTATCTGAGTACGAACATTCTTTCTCTACAAATTTAATTGTAATTTATGGTTTGGAAATGGAGGGGTTTGTTGCTTGAACTGAATGTAATTTAGCTGCTCCCTCCATCTCGAAAAAATTGAAATATGCAAACTGAATGAGAGATTAAAGTGATCTGAGCTGCAATTTTGCTTCATCAAAACTGTATTTGGTCTGAATGAAAATGTATGGAAATAAAAACTACTAACATAAGAAAAACACGTTTGCTTTAGGTGGAATGATTTGTATATATTTTTGGTGCTCACATAGAATCAAAATGATCACTCAAAACAAACATATTCACTGATTCACTCATGTAGATGCAACCCTGACAGCAACATAGTGTCGGCCCAGATCCGGCCCACATCTGGTCCGTGTGTAATCCACATGTACCAGATGTGGGCCAGATCTGGGCCACATCATGTTGCTGTCTGGGAATAATGGCCTCATATGATGAGAAATGCAAGTGTTCCCCATTTTGACGAAGACGGTAAAACAAGCTCATACCATGCCTGCAAGTAGCCTAATTTTTACCTAGCAGCATTAACATAAAACCGAAAACACATGTTCATACTCTGCAGTGAAAGCGTCCAAAATGCCCTGAACCCGACAAAGGCAAAAGGGAGGCTACATGAAATCTCCCTCCTCCTGCATAAATGATTAGTCATTGTCAGCGGTGACCATTCAGTCAAACAAATCTACTTTCAGTTCCACTTTTGTTCATCAAACCTGCCATTAAAGGATTAGTTCACTTTCAAATCAAAATTACCCCAAGCTTTACTCACCCTCAAGCCATCCAGGTGTATATGACTTTATTGTTCCTGATGAACATAATCAATATTAATAAATATCCTGACGCATCCGAACTTTATAATGGCAGTAATAGGGATCAATGAGCTGATGAAAAAGCTTCCATCCACTATACATATGTGCTTCACGCAGCTCCCAGGTGTGAATAAAGGCCTTCTGAAGCGAAATGATGTGTTTGTGTAAAAAAAAATATTTAAACAAGTTATGATGTAAAATATCAAGCTTCCATCAGACCGCCTTCCGTATTCACTGTACGCAGAAAGTGTAATAGATGTGACGCCAGTTTACACTTTCTTCATAACATGAATACGTAACATAATAAGGCGGTCTGATGGAAGCTCGATATTTGACTTGACTTGAGCTTGTTTAAATATGGATATTTTTGTACACAAACACATGGCTTCACTTCAGAAGGCCTTTATTAACACCCCGGAGCCATGTAGAGCACATATTTATGATAGATGGATGTGCATTGAAGCTTTTTCTTCAGCTCATACTCATTGACCTCGTTCACTGCAATTATAAAGCTCGGATGCGTCAGGATATTTATTAATATTTCTTCGATTATGTGTAACGGAAGCCAGCTAGTCGGCCTCCATTACATATGTTCATCAGGAACAAGAAAGTCATATACACCTAGGATGGCTTGAGGTAAAGCTTGGGCTAATTTTCATTTGAAAGTGAACTAATCCTTTAATGCTGCCTTTAAGCCAGGGACACACTAAACGAATGTAAGGCCAATTATGAATGTAAATTGATACTTATGACTGATCGCGTCCAGTCAGAACGAATTGCGTTCAGTCGGCGATTACAGTCGGTGTTCAAATTCCGTGTGTAAGTATTTAAATCTGCTTCAGTCGCCAGAAACAATCGCTGTGTGTTGAGCACAGTCTTAGAATGTTTTAGCTAGTAGTTAAATGTGTACCCGGCTTACGTGCTTCTCAGAATTATCATAAATACGAGTCTTCTAGGTAAAAATTGCACATGAACAACCTCCCGCTTCATAATCACGACTTCAGAAGAGGGAATTATCACATTTCCGATAGCACGTGATGGCAGCATAAACAACAGGGAGTGAAGTGAAACTTGGAACTTGAAACTCATCTTCACAAAGGTGAGTATGGATCTCCATTCATGTATTACAGTTTTTTCAACTGCTTACACACAAAATCTTTTCATGTCACACGATTTTTGAAACCTGACACTCAAACAGCAGAACCACACACCAAATCTGCAAAACCACACACTAATTATTGGCCTTTGACTCATTTTTCAATTTCATAAAACACTTTTTGCAAAACACAACACACAATTCTTTATGTAACACACAAAAATCTAACAGGAAGTATCTTGATTTCCTTTTTCAAACACAACCAATCAAAATGCCACACTAATTCATCAGTGCCTCACACGAACTCTTCACATGTGCAAACACTTATTGCTTTACTTAACACCAACCAATCATGGCTTTAGAATAGGCCTATATATAGGCCAAAGGTCTAGTTATAGGTTACAACTTTTCTCTTGTCTACTTGCTTCCATATTCATCATTTCTAAACCCTATTGAGGATTTTTTTTTCTCCACATGGTGCTGGAAAGTGCTTGATCGTTGTCCCTATGTCAACATAACACTTCTTCAGGCAATGGAGGAGGCATGTGGAGACACTGACGCCTCTTCCATGTGATTGAGTTTCCGTGTTTTACGGGGACATTCCATTGGCATAATGGTTTTTATACTGTACAAACTGTATATTCTATCCCCCTACACTAACCTTACCACTAGACCTACCCGTGACAGAAAACATTCTGCTCTTTAGATGCTCTTTAGCTGTTTAGATCAATCTTTAGATGTTCAGAAAACATAATTCTGTATGATTTATGTGTAAGCTTGTTTCCTCATGGGGACTTTAAAAGTGTCCTCACAAAGTCAAAATGCACTGGTATTACTTTACCTGTGGGGACATTTGGTCCCCTACCAAGACACACATACGCACCATTCCTTTGGAATATTCACCTTTTTCAAAATTATGCTAGTTTTTTTATTTTTTTAGTCCAACTACACTTGGTTGATGTATTTATTTTCTTTTGTACTGTGCAATACTGTATTCAAAACCACAATGCATGCAGTAAAAAAAAAAAAAAAAAGTTTTAATCTTGCTTTCATGCTTACCATGAATTTTTCAACATCTCTTTGCCAATTACTTTCAATCTTGTACATAAATGTACATAGCAGCTTATGAAAGAAGAGCTTTAGGCATTGAATAACTGTGTATATGATATATCCAAAAATAGAATATTATGGAAAATGTGTTTGCAAAGTAAGACAAATGTTTGCTGTGTTTGTGATATTTTGAATGCTCCTTTTGCAAGAGATGTGAAGCATTTAGCATTTTGTGTGTGCAATTCTTGGATTTGTGTGTACTGTTTTGGAAAAAAGAGAGAAAGTTTTGAAAACGTGTGTAAGCAGTTGGAAAAAACTGTAACTTTCATAATGATCATAATTGGCCAGTGCAGTTTGGATTATTATGTTGACAAGTTGTGTTGGTGAGGGAATCGAGCCTGCACTGGCCCTTTGCGGGCCCACTTCGGGCTGCCAGCGCAGGGCCCCTGAGAATTTGCTCATTGGCAAAACGTTGGCCCTTTAGCTCTGGCCCTGCACAGGCAGCCCTCACTTAACCTCCAGGAAGCCTTAGTGCTGTTTTATTGAAAATAATAAAGTTTGAAGTCACTGTTATGGAGCTTGGAGTTATAAGTGCTTGCTTTAGTTGGGCTCTTGACCCTTGACTTCTTTACTTTAATGTTTTTTCTGACTGCTGTAACTGTGTGTTTCTGAAGCACATTTGTTATAGCAAAAAGTTGTGAGAAGAAAAACTGATCTTATGTTGATGGTTACTTATTGATGATTCAGTCATCATGTAGTGGCCTGATCTCACACAGAGTCTGATCTCTGAGGACATTATTTAGATTTTATAATTTCACATTATAGTAGCCTGGCGCTAGCTGTTAGTAAACCTGGCCCTAAGAATGAAATCTGAACACTTGAGTCATTGACTGGAGATTCTTATTTACCTGTGGCTAGCAGATTGCGCTGTGTCATGCAGTGAATGCGCAGAGCTGCTTTTGTGCGCTGAGGGTTTGCAAGCGAGTTTTTGTTTATCTGTGTACCAACTTTCTTTGTCTACAAATATAATTGTAATTTATGGTTTGGAAATGGAGAGATTTTATGTTAAAATGTAATTCAGCATTGATAGATTGTTGCGAAGTTATCGAACGACACGTTTCTAAAAAGCTTGAGGTCAAATAGAAGTGTGTGACAGTAAATGCTCTAATTTTTTTACCCATTCTCATCAACTCGAAACAGGAATATACAAATGCATGCTTGCATCCTGTGCAACCAATATCTTAGACACCAAGTAGTGCAACGTTCTCCAAAATGCAGCCAAAAAGGCGAAAGGGAGGCCACATGAAATTTCCCTACTTCTGTAAAATAACCAGCGGTAACTCTTAAGTGAAACCAAACCTTTTTAGTTTCACTGTAGTGCGTCGACAAGACATCTACACACAGGTGAGAATCTCCATTCCTGTATTAATGTTCATAATGGTCAAAGTCTGTAGGCTGTATGATGCTAGGTGATTTGTTCAGTTTGGATTATAATGTTGACAAGTGTTGTGTTGCTGATCAGGGGTGCGTTTCCCATACAACGATTTAACTTGCTGCTTCACTAGCACTATTCATCGTTGAACAAATAGCCTAGGCCTACTGTTTACCGAAACCATATTGTCGCAAACCTGTCGTTCAGCCACGTTGGTGAATGATGTAATGCAGGTGGGAGAGTAATGACTTATTTAGGTGAATCCATTTGAGATCGAATTAATGCTAGATTTTTTTTCTATAAATTACAGACATGGCATCTGAGGACTAATTCTCATTTATTTTGCTTTATTTCAAGATTTAATCATAGGCTCGTTCTTGCTACCAGAGCACGTGTGGACAAGCGCACTCTTCAAAAACGGTGCTTTAAATCTCTTGACAAACTAAAATATGTAAATGACTTTTGTATATAATCGAAATAAAATATACATTGTACTTAATGTCACCTTAATTATTTTGCTCAAGATAACGATTAAGTCCACATGCCATAAAAACAAGAAATTGCTGCTGAAAAAAAACAGCATATGCTGGTTAAGGTAGGTTTTGGAGCTGGTATGCTGGTTTGAGATGGTTTATGCTGGTCCCATGCTGGCCCATGCTAGTCCTATGCTAGTCCTATGCTGGTCCTATGCTGGTCCAATGCTGGTCCATGCTGGTCCTAAGCTGGACCAGGACCATGGACCAGCATAGGACCAGCATAGGACCAGCACTTGACCAGCATTGGACCAGCATAGGACCAGCATAAACCATCTCAAACCAGCATACCAGCTCCGAAACCTACCTTAACCAGCATATGCTGGTTTTTCAAAACAGCTCGAGAGCTGTCGTTCCAACCACACAAGTTTGTGATGCAGTTTGCGAATATTCGTTATGCTTTTGGGAAAAAACTAATCGTGCAATGTTAGTAATGATGGAACTTGTGATATTAGTTGGCTAACAATGCTTTTGTGAAATGCACCCCAGAGCGAATATAGATACGGTAATGGTGTGTTCAAGTCATGTCGGAAAGGTCGTATTTACGAGCTGAACACACATGAATGCCACCAAAATGTCATAAATACGAGTGGGTAGTTCGGGATTTTCTTTAAGCCCCAATCTGTACGAGTTGGGGGCATGTCAGTGAGAAAAATGGCGAAATACCAGAATATTATAGGTAGCCTATTTAGCAGTGACATTGCCAGGCTTTTCTATTTACAATACAAAATATGGTTGCATTATAATATAACAATTTAATAGCCTATGTAACGATAAAGTTTACAGTGGCTTCATAAATTAGTTAAAAACATAAAAAGCTAAAAACACCTGTTGCACATTCTTTGTTCTTCACTTTCTATAAGTCGAAGTGCTGTATTTTTGTGTAATTAATTAAGAGAAGGCACACCGCCATTTTACTCCGACAAACGTGACATGAACGCATCTGCTGTCGTAAACACGACTTCCCACCTCGTATATACGAACTTCCTAGGATTTGAACGCACCATAACACCTTCCTCCACATGAATATCAGGTGTAGGCTATTACACTTTATTCAAACAAACACTGGATATCACTTCAATGTGAAGAATAGGCAAAGTAATAAATAGTGAAAACTACAGTTAAAAAAAAACAAAAAACGTTTTATATATGGTGCATTCAAGTCCTCCTGGGAAGTTTGTATATTTCTGAGGTGGGAAGTCATGTTTATGATGTCAGTTGCATTCAAGTCACTTTCGTCGGAGCGGTGTGCCTTCTCTTAATTAACTACACAAACATACTGCAAGGTTTTTAAACTTTAATTCCAGAAAATGAAGAACACAGAATGTGCATCAGGTTTGTTTTGTTTTTTATTGTTTTTTAATTAATTTATTAAGTCGCTGTAAACTTTATACAATGCCGTTGTATTTTGTGCAGGGAATTAGCTTATTTTGTTGTAAATTTTAAAAAAAGCTTGACAATGTCACTGCTAAATACCTATCCTGTGAAAACTTTTAGGCACTTGTGTAAAAATGCTGTAAAGTGAGGATGTTTTCGAAAATAATGTCATAAATAGATTTTATTTATCCGTTAACTTCTATTAACTAATTCAATACTTGGTGTGACCACCCTTTGCGTTTAACACAGGAGTGCATGGAAAGTGAGCAGATGGGATTTTCTCCCTTTCTCTCACTCTCTCCGGGCCGCGTGCACATGTTAGAGGAGTATTGTGCAGTTGTGAACCATTCAATGATGACGTGCTGTCTACAGCGGCCTCTGATTCTGAGGAACTTATGGGTGAATTGTGCAGTTCTCTCCATCCAAGCGTATAGGAGAAATGCACCTCCCCATCTTAAGTCAAGTTGATAGATGTAATTACTTGTGTTGTAGGCTATAATGGGACAGATTTGGTTACTGCTGTAGTGAGAAAAAAAAAAAATGGTCCTCCATTAGAGAGTTTGGACATACCTCGCAAGAGTATTCACCTCTCTCATGGTGGCCTCCCAGCTCCAGTCTTAACTGTCCCGCCGCATATTGCGCCTCGGGCAGTTTTAGGGCCGTGCCCTTGTGACAAGCATTGCCAAGATCTCGCAATGGGTACTATGTACCATCCAGTATGGTTACACGATCCAATTCCGGAAAGGACCACCTCCTTCCCACAACAGTGTGTCCTTGGGTGGTCTCAGCTTTGAGTCAGGAGATTTTGTCAATCCTAGAGAAAGGGGCAATAGAGGAAATATGGAGTCAGCCTTCAACAGCAGTTATGTTGTGCCCAAAACAGATATTGGCTGAAGGATGGCTCTGGCTCCTCAAAAGTTCACAAAATGGACGCGGCTCTGGCCCTGTTGTGACTCCAGGGTGTCAGGATTTGGCGATAGCTCATCGAGACTTGGTACTCAATCATTTGAGGAGCCTAGGGTTACGAGTAAACCTTTGGACGCCCAGCCTTTGCAGCTTGGACAGAGGTGCATCGGAACTGGCACATAAATAATTTGAAGATGCTGGCAGTGTTTCTGGCACTCAAATGGTTCTTACCCTATCTGAGGGGTTATCACATGTCAGTCAGGATGGACAACATGACTGTAATCTCGTAACTGAATCACCAAGGGGGACTATGTTCTCACTTTCTGAGCTGACTGATGAGGCTTGTTTTTCTTTGAGTGCAGACCAAGTTTATGTCAATCAGAGCGGTTCATGTCCAAGGTCATCTGAACCTCTGGAGGATAGAGGCTACATCCTCAGGTGGTGAGCCTCATATGGCAGAGGTTCAGACAAGTGGAAGTGGACTTGTTTGTTTCGAGCCAGCAGCCATATCACCCTGTAGCCCAAGACTGGTTGCCCACTGAAGCTAAGCAGGGCTGAGCCTGGTTAGTACCTGGATGGGAGACCTGGGAAAACTAGGTTGCTGCTGGAAGAAGCGTTAGTGAGACCAGCAGGAGGTGCTCACTCTGTGGTCTGTGTGGGTCCTAACGGCCCAGTATAGTGCTTTTTGACACTATACTGTCAAAAAGCACCGTACTTCTGATGAGATGTTAAACCGAGGTCCTGACTCTCTGTGGTCGTTAAAAATCCCAGGATGTCCTTCGAAAAGAGTAGTGGTGTAACCCCGACATCCTGGCCAGATTTGCCCATTGGCCTCTGTCTATCATGGCCTCCTAATCATCTCCATATACTGATTGGCTTCATCACTCTGTCTCCTCTCCACCAATAAGCTGGTGTGTGGTGGGCGTTCTGGCGCAATATGGCTGGTGCAATATCATCCAGGTGGATGCTGCACATTGGTGGTGGTTGAGGAGATTCCCCCTACTACATGTAAAGCACTTTGAGTACCAAGAAAAGTGCTATATAAATGTAACAAATTATAACTATGAAATTGTACACTCTGGCTCTCCCTGTCTCTTCCGTCACCTTTGGGACCGGATACTCTGGCTCAGGAGTGGCCCAGACTTTATGCCTTCCCGCTGATCCGTTTGCTCACAGTGCGGGCGGATGAAACACTTGTTATACCACATCCACATCTAGCCAGCCCTCCTTGGGAGGTTTCTCTCAGGCACGACCTGCTGTCTCAGGCCCGGTATATGATGTGACATTCCCATCCGGATTTATGGAAACTGTGGGTGTGGAGTGTGTTAATGTGTTCTGGTCTCTCTGCTGAGATTACTGACACATTTTAATTCCAAGGCCCCCTCTACGAGGCACCTGAATGCCCTTAAGCTTTTTGCCTCTTTGTGTAGGTAATGCAGCATAGACCCAGTTCATTGCCCTGTAGGTTCAATAATGGAATCTTGCAGAGTCATTTTTCGAAGGGGGCGGCCCCTGCCACTCTTACGGTTTATGTGGCAGCCATATCTGCCGAGCATGTGCCCATGGGAGGTGTTTCTGTTGGACGTCACCCCCTGGTTCCCCCTTTCATGCAAGGGCTGAGACGGCTTAGGCCTTTCCGCCCTGTGCAAGTTCCTTCATGGGATTTGTCTATTGTCCTTGAAGTTCTAGCAGGCCATACATTTGAGCTATTGAAGTCAGTGTCAGAAAAGTTTTTGACTTTGAAGACAGTCATTTTGGTGGCTCTATCCTCTCATAAGAGAGTAGGGGATTTGCAGGCTCTTTCAATCAGTCCTTCTTGTATGGACTTTTCCCCGAGGTTTGTTAAAGTCTTGCTGTGACTTTCGCCTGGGCATGTTCCTAAGGTTGTATCAACCCCATTTTGCTTCCTGCAGGTGGTCTTGGAGGCTTTTCCCCCTCTTGATTTGGGGACTGAGAATGACTTACGACTTCGTAGTCTATGCCGGGTGAGGGCTTTGAAGATCTATCTTGACCGCACAGTCCAGTAGTGTAGAGCTGACCAATTGTTTGTATGCTTTGATGGTAAAAACAAAAGAGCTGCCGTCACCAAACAGAGAGCGTCTCATTGGGGGATTGAGGCTATCTTGGCGGCCTATGCTCATTCCACTCAAGGAATGGCTTTTTCTCAAGCTTTTTTTAAAGGCTCTTCGTTGGAATATATCTGTGCTTTGGCAGGATGGTCCTCTCCGAACACCTTTATCGAGTTCTACAGTCTGGATGTGAGGATAGCTCCTGGCTCACAGGTTTTATCTGCTTGAGCGGACTCTTTCCTCTGTCTTCCAGCTATTTTCAGGTGTTATGGTATATCATTCCCATAGCGAAGGTACGCAGTGTTGAATGAACCTATTAAAAAGGAATGTCTCAGTTACATATGTATAACCTTGTTTCCCTGAATAGGGAACGAGATGCTGCGTCAAAGGCCTTTCCCATACTTTCGATAGTGTTTCCTTCGTACATTGAAATCTGATGAAATCACGCGTAGCATGCTGATATGAGCATACGTGACATATTTCTCGGTGTGGTGCTAAGTGCTACTGGCCAATAAATGGCGTGATGGTATAAGGGCTTCAGACATTCCTCATACCAGAGGTGTTCCCATAGCGACTCCATCCCTATTCAGAGAACGTTTTTCAGGTAGCTTTGCAGAAAGGTTTCTTCAAGCGTCTTGGAGACTGCTTGTCTCCATAAACTTAAATTTTGTAAAGAAGCAGCAGTTCGGATTTTCATTTAATTAACAACATATGTTTCCTCATAATAGAGAGAGAGAGAGAAAGAGAGAAAACATCAATTCCACTCACAGACAAGATGCAGAGGAACAGCATGGAAGAACCTTCAATTATGAGTATTATGCTGTTGGGTCTGACTGGAGCTGGAAAGAGCGCGTCAGGAAACACCATCATAGGCATTAGAGAAACATTTGAGGAAGATTTTTCTCCTGTGGCTGTAAGTAGGATCTGTAGCTCAGCTCAAACCGTGGTGGATGGACAAACAATCACAGTGATCGACACTGTAGGACTCTCTGATACATCAGTGAAGGTTAAAGATGCTGAAACTCAAATAGAGAAGATGTTTACACTTCACAGTGTTGATGTGTTTCTGCTGGTGATCAAACTGGGTGAGATAACGGAGACCAGGAATGTTGTGCAATGGATCCAGGACAATTTTGGAGCAAAGGCCTTAAAACACTCAATTGTGCTCTTTACTCATGGAGATCAGTTACATGGACCAGTAGAAAGATATCTGAATAAATCTGAAACACTGCGATCAATAGTTGATCAGTGTTCAGGAGGTGTTCATGTTTTTAACAACAAAGATGAAGATCGATCTCAGGTCACTGAGCTTCTGAAAAACATAAACTCAGTGAGAGAGAAGAATGAATACAGGAGATACACAGAACAGGATAAGAAGACTCAGAAAGATCTCATACGCAAGAAATGTGATGCTGCAGTAGCAGCAATAGGAGCAGCAGGAGCAACAGCAGCAGTAGTAATATTATTAGGAGCAGCAGCAGCAGGAGCAACAGTAGGAGCAGCAGTAGGAGGAGCAGCAGCAGTAGAAGAAGCAGTAGCAGGAGCAAGAGCAGCAACAGCAGCAGGAGCAGGAGTGGCGGCTACAGTGGGAGCAGCTGCATTAACTGTTGGGAAAGCAGCAATAATAGGAGCAGCAAAATGTGCAGCTCTGGCAGTTGTAACAACATTTGTTGCTGGAGTATATTTGTGCTAAATTATTCTCATTATAATTATCACAGTTTCTTATATATATAAAGTTTATGTCTAAAAAGACTAATGTAATTACTGATACCATAATGTGGTAAAGTTTTGTAGCCTGTTCCATTGTTATTGTTCCTAAATGTTCTCTTTAATTTATGTAAAGGTTATGCAAATGTTAGAATTAAACACTTTTAAAACAATGT
The DNA here is from genome assembly GCA_003731715.1 of Anabarilius grahami. NCBI lineage: Eukaryota > Metazoa > Chordata > Actinopteri > Cypriniformes > Xenocyprididae > Anabarilius > Anabarilius grahami. Next base: position 2,835,977 of record RJVU01017965.1, read on the forward strand.
TCATGAAATAATCACATATTGTCATTAGTATTATATGAATGTTTTCATAATGTTGGCAGAAAACATTCTTTGAACATCACTCTTCGAACATCCTTCAACACTTACAGTAATTATAATTAAGTGGAACACTGGGGATTTTTCTGTGCTCTCATTCACTTAATACTGGAATGAACAAACAAGCCCATACAGGTTTCTCCTGTGAATAGAGGCTGGTCTTGTAAGAAAAAGTGTGCTTTATACTATCAGTTTGCAAATGTTGAAAAACTAGCATCCTACATAAGAGTGAAAAAATAGTTGTGCGCTATATGTTTCTCCCTTCCTCCCTAACTAAAATTTAAACCTTGTAATCTAGTGAATGTGTGTTTGATTAGGGTTGGAGCTAAACTCTTCAGGGGTGTGTCTCAGTCAGAGATGTGTGTGTGTGTGTGTGTGTGTGTGTGTGTGTGTGTGTGTGTGTGTGTGTGCGAATTAAAATAAATTTATTTTTAATTTATATTATGATTTTAAATGTGTAATTTGTCATCATTTATTCACCCTCAAGTTGTTCAAAACCTGTATGACTTTTTCTTCCTCCTCTGTGGCTAATATTATTGCATGTGCTGTATGTCAAATATACAGCCAATGGGTGGCTTTACCTCATATTCAGTGTGCAAAACAGCTTAGACACTTTCAGTTACACTTATTCAGTTCATACATTCACTAGTGACAGACGGAGAGACTCTGAGCGACGAAACCAACTTCAGGACATAATGGTAACATGAATGTAACATTTTCTCAAAATGAAAATATTGTTCAGTAGAAATTGAATGTGTACATCTTCCATTATTATGCCAAAAGTTATGTCATTTTTAGAAAATGAATTGTAATTTTAAGCCATTCATATATGTTAGACCAAAAGTCTCCCAGAATCACAAAAAAAAAAAATTTCACAGAAAGTACTTTTGTGATCAATATTAAATCTGAAGCTGTTATTAATCTGAAAAAAAACTGAAAAACAGAGGAAACTGCTTAGTAGTTAAAAGGGGGTGCGGGGGGCGAGGGGATTGGGGAGATCATAAACCTATGAATCATAAATCATATTATGCTGCCCCACCAAGTTTTCGAAATGCCCCCCCAGTCACACAATCCTAGAACCGGGCCTGGATCCAGGCGACATTTTAATATTTTTAATAGCTTAGTTAGACCTAAAATGACTTGTACTCTTACTTTAATCTTTACAGATGCGTTTTCTCTCTTTGGCCAGGTGAGGGAGCTACTTCATCTGACAAATCTTTCTGTCAAGACAATCTGCTCTGCTCGATTCTTGTTAAAAACAAATCTTGTAAAAACTTTTATCAGTGTTGCCTCACTTCCTGTCACCATGACTTCCTGTCAAGCCATCAGCACATGAATAACCATCTTCTCTGCCAAACAGCCAGCATGTGTTTGACTTACTGTAATGTGTAGATGAAAAGATTTACAGTAATATTTAAATTAATGCATATGCCCTCATTGCAATAATATAATATACAAAGTCAGTTCAGTTCATATCCTATCCCATCTTAAAGAGAGATTAATAAACGGTTTATCAGTAGCACAGTGGCATCCTGAGCATTTTTACATTCACCATGAGAGCGTCAAAAGCTGCTGTTGAGATTTGAGGGTTGATGTGTGTTAAAGCTCCAGAGGAGCAGATATATTTGGGTTTTCACTCAACTACTTGGTTCCCATAATCTGGACTCTCTGGAGGAGGAGAGAGGATGTGAGGACGCCTCGCAGGAGCACAGAGCTGACTTATGCATTATGAAGAATTATATACTGAGTTAAACCTACAGTCATATCTGTGATCAGATTTTGAGGATAGAGTCTCTGAATTCATGACTACATTGTTAATTATAACAGGGAACATTCTCATAACTTTGGCTAATGTTCTGGCAAGGTTCTCTTAAAGTTGTGACAAACGTTCTTCCAGTAACACCGATAGAACGTTTGTTCAATGTTATCTGACCTTTAATAATGTTCTCAAACTGTATTAGAGACATCGTTCATAGATTTTTATTTTATTTTTATAGTTTAGTTGGACATTTGTTTAACATTTTTAAATGTTACTACTTGTTTCAAAGTGTTCAGAGAACAATAATAATAATAATAATAATAATAAAACATGTTTTGAACGTTCAGAGAACATTCAGAAATAACCTTTTTACAACTTAATGGGAATGTTAGCAAAACATTCCTTAAACATATTTTTTGTTAACTGAGTTGATAAAGCATAAAAAGTGAGCAAACACCGGCACTTTAATATACTCAATATTTGAATGAATGATTGATTGGATCGCAAATAATGCTAAATAAGAGAAATTACAAAATGCACATTCACAAGTATTATAGCTTTCTGTGCTTTTTACAATCTAACAGTAAATTTCAGCATGATAAAAGCTGTCTCTGTGCTTTCATTCACTTTAAAACATGATTTTGTAACAAGTTTATCATCTTCTATGACAAATCATCTGCTGTAGTAAATGTTGTAGATATTACGCCTATTTAAAAGACAATGTTGTTTTTGTCAATGTTGTTGGCCTCTGGGATTCTGGGACGTTAATAATGCGCTCTCAAGTTGTTGCTCTCCATAAATGCAAACAGATGTCATCTGTATGAAACCATATCTTATAAATCATCGTAAGCATATTTAAATTAAGAATATGATTAGAGAACGACTCTGTAAATTCATTCACGTGTCTTCAGTTTCACAGAGGATCCATTTGAATGTAACAGCATTTATATTCACTAAAGACCATCAAGTCAAAGTCAGAATTAATGGTGCTTTTTCATAATACACATTGTGTCAAAGCAGCTTAATATCTTATATGGCTTAAAGTTACATTTAGCATCAACATTTACATCAACCATCTGGTATGAGATTGATTATAAATGCTGAAATTCATCACTCTGATTATTAAAACCTGTTTGTTTTCATCTTTAAAACTTTATGTTTCTAGGGTTTCTATAAAAAAGTTTATGATTTGAAAAAAAAAAAAAAAACTAATGAAAACTTCAAAAAATGTTGTTCCTCTGTATTTTTGTCTTGTTTTCCAATACAAACATCTCAACATTCTTAATTCATAATTTACTTGAGAAGCAAAATGATATTAAGACTTGTTTTCTAAAAAAAAACCAATCAAAATAAAGTGAGTTTATGCTTAAAACAAGAACAAATATCTGCCAAAGGGGTTAAAAACATTTACTTAAAGGGTTAATTAACACAAAAATGAAAATTCTGTCATTAATCACTCACCCTCGTGTCGTTCCACACCCACAATACCTTCATTCATCTTCAGAACACAAATTAAGATATTTTTGAGATGAAGGAAGATCTTACGGGTTTGGAACGATACAAGGGTGAGTAATTAAAGGTACAATATGTAATATTTTTGCAGTAAAATATCCAAAAACCACTAGGCTAGTGTTATATATTTTGTCCAGCTGATTACTAACAATATCTCTAATGTTTTCACCTACTTGTAAATCATGAGAAAATTCCCATTCTAAACAGTGACACGGGGCAGTGCAGTCGCCTGTCAATGACGTCAGTTACCCTTTGTTACCGCCTTTACTGACGTAGAAACCACATGACAACAGTGTCGTGGACAAATGCGGAAGTAGTGTCTAGCGTCCAGCAAACCACTAGCTTGCTTCAAGCAGTTCCTTATTTACTTCTTGCACGTTTTATGGTGGATTGTGATACATATTTATGGAACATAATTACTGTTTACCATCTGCCGCTGGTTCTGTCGACAAGGACAGCTCCCGTAAACGAAAGCGTACGGGCCAACCAAACGACCCAAGAAGAGTTTGGGACAAGAGGCATACACGCCAAACGCGGGGCATCGCGTCTCTAGACCCGCGCGAGGACGCGTCTGATCCATAGTCTGATCGCGTCTTTGCATTGACTTTGTATGTAATCTACTCGCGCAAATCGTTGAACTCGCGTTTGCTATGTATGCCCACTTATTGTGTTTGAATGTACACGAGTGTATATATTTGTTGAACAAGTGGTAATCGTTTATATACAATTTAAAATATATCAAATGTTTTTAATAGTTTACATAACTATGTGAAGTGCATATTCTTAGGTCATAATGAAGTTGCAATTCATCATGCTTTATTTTATATATTAAAAATGTGTTTTCTTGAAGACTAAAGTTTATGCAGGTGCAGTGTTATTGCATTTGGTTATTTACTGATTTATTTACACTGCCTTATTTCACCTGACAAGTTAAACATTGTAAATAAATACAGTTAGTCAGTTAGTGTTATACAGAAATATGAATCAATTATTATTGCAAATGATATTGGTAAGTTCAAAATAACATTTATTATTATGGATTTGAACACTTGAAACTGTGCTGTGTCACACCATCGAATTGGACAAACATTCTAACATCTATGACTAAAAATTTTGATGTAAACCTTCCATTACTCGGGTCTAATTCAATATAATAAAACTATGACATCAAACACAACATTTATAAAACTTTACCTCATCCGTTAAATCCATGATTTATCTTTCCGTCGGATTGATGGCCGTCAGCGGTTGGGTAGAAGACAACAAATCCCATCATTCCACGCACCTTCTTAGCGTCATCAAACCACGCGATTGTTATTGTTTTGGTAGTGCGCCCTCAAGTGGCAGATTTTACGAACTGTAGCTTTAATGACAGAATTTTCATTTTTGGTTGAGCTGACACTTTAATTCAAAGGGAAAGTAAGTTTATTTTTCTGACTTCATTGCCAGATATTTGTTCTTGTTTCAAGAAAAAAACTTCACTTTTTTTACATTTTTCAGAAAACAGTAATTAATATCTTGTCTTGATGTAAGAATGTTTGCATATTTGTACTGAGAGGAAAAAAAAGTCATTTTTATTTATTTTTTACTGTAAACATTTTAATTTTTTCATGGATGATATCAAGCCCTGCTGAAGCCAAGCAGCTCAAATCAAATCTGCTGTGCTTTCTTCTCCACACACAGTGTGTTACTTTATTTTTCCCAGGCAACGTGATTGTGTTTCTGGCCAACTGTGAAACGTCCAGGTGCTCTTTTATGAACATCAGATATTTGTTTTTTGGCGTCCTCCCATGAACACTGCTCTTAGTGTTTCACACATCGCACACACGTCAGAGATGTTTCCGTGTTTGACTCTTCAGGATTCTTCTGAATATCTAATTATTGTGCCTGCTTTCATTCAGGACGCCCACTCGAGAGCAGCATCAGCGCTGAACTCTCTCTATTTATAGGCAGTTTGACTTTCTAATGAACATCATCTTCTGAATAATCCTCTTCGGCTTTATAGAAGAGGTTTTAATGTTGACATCTCTTATATTTGAGCTGCTGTGTGGTTCACATATGGTAACGGCCAACTCTAGATTTGTGAATGAAGAAATGTGTGATGTACATTCATCTTTTTCCTGCATCAACCCGAGGAGCGTCTGAACAAAAGCTGAATCTTGCGGCTTCTCAAGGTTTTTTCTTTGTGTTTTTTTTTTCATTTATCTCTGGTTCTCTTGCTGATGGTGTACTGTATTCCATTATAAAGCTGCTTTGGAACAATTATGCAAGATAATAAATGCTTTTGAAATGAAATTCAAAATAATCTTTAATTAAATCTTGCTGACAGTGGTTTCAGTAATAGTTCTTGTCGAATTAAAAATGAAAATATCATTTAAATTTAGTCAATATTTCTTCATGTTAGTCCATGTTACTACTAAAATGGCATATAATTTTAGTTGATACAAATAAAATGTAGTTGTCAAGAAAGTGCAATGATCATACAGAAATAATTATTCTTCAGAAATCATTGTGCATTGTTAATATCTAGTGGTGTTGTTGTTTTTTTCTCATCATATTTTCATTAACAGTACACTCTAAAAAATGCTGGGTTAAAAACAACCCAAGTTGGGTTGAAAATGGACAAACCAAAATTGGGTTGTTTTGACCCAGCAGTTGGGTTAAATGTTTGCCCAACCTGCTGGGTAGTTTTATTTAACCCAACAATTGTTTACAAATTACTATATGTCTGGCTTAAAATGAACCCAAAATAGGTTGGAAATTAAAAATCAGACTCATAATTACTAGAGGCAACAATAATAATCAAAAAGATGAGCATTTATTAATAAGCAATTTAATAAATGTTTATTGTTTAAATTTTATTCAAAAAAAGTATTAATAAATGTTTGTTTATTAAACATATTAATAAAATGTTAATTTCCAACATATTTTGGGTTCATTTTAAGCAAGAAATACAGTAATTTTTAAACAATATTTGGGTTAAATAAAACTACCCAGCAGGTTGGGCAAACATTTAACCCAGCCGCTGGGTTAAAACAACCCAATCGCTGGGTTTGTCCATTTTCAACCCAACTTGGGTTGTTTTTAACCCAGCATTTTTTAGAGTGTATGTTTTACATGCAACTCAATTTTTCATCTTGTCTTTATCACCGATGAAATTGTTAACTATCATTTTTTGTCAGTAATTTTTTGCTTTCTGTTTAGTGTCTTTCATTGTTAGTTAATTTCTGACTGAAAATCTGATTGTTCGTGGAGTTATGGTTTCTAATTGCAACATTCATTGACTTAATCTCACGAACCACACGTCAGGTCTTGCGTTAATAAAGCAGACTCGTGTTTTTAGAGCTTAAGAGGCCACAGGCAGTTCATTTCCCCTTCCTCTGTGACCTCTGCTTGAAGAAACCGTGACGTTTCTTATAGAGACGAGAGGAAAGATGCGGACGAGCGGGAGCTTGTTGAGAACATTTACAGTGCAGGATTTTAGTCAACTGAATGTGTTTGTTCATTGCTCAAGATGTTTTACCACTTAGCCAAATAATTTGACCACTAATCCAAGAAACAATGCTAATTCATTTAGAACAATATTTACCCTTATATCCATGTTTGTCATTGGAGAATTTTTGGCTAGCTATTATTGGCATCATCGTTAACCCATTTAAGCCCATCGGCAACTATAGTTGCCGCAGTGTATGGTTGTCATTTTCCGTTTGTAAGTATTTTTCTAGATGTTATCCATGTTTTATGTCTCAATCACATGCAAGAAAACAACCAAATAAAGGATTTTGAGAACAAAAAAAAAGGTATTCACTTCCTTCCTGTCACATGAGGCTGTCAACTTCCTACCCTTTCTTCCAGGAAGCTTAGCGAAGGCAAACCCTCCCAAAGAAAAGTAATTTTCATGTTACTAATAAGTATTTTTTGTTGACATACAGTACAGTCCAAAAGTTTGGAACCACTAAGATTTTTAATGTTTTTAAAATAAGTTTCGTCTGCTCACCAAGGCTACATTTATTTAATTAAAAATACAGTAAAAACAGTGATATTGTGAAATATTATTACAATTTAAAATAACTGTTTTCTATTTGAATATATTTCACAAAGTAATTTATTCCTGTGATCAAAGCTGAATTTTCAGCATCGTTACTCCAGTCTTCAGTGTCACATGATCCTTCAGAAATCATTCTAATATGCTGATCTGCTGCTCAAGAAACATTTAATGTGTACAATTGTACAAAATATTTGTGTACAATATTTTTTTTCAGGATTATTTGATGAATAGAAAGTTCAAAAGAACAGTGTTTATCTGAAATCTAATCTTTTGTAACATTATAAATGTCTTTACTGCCACTTTTGATTGATTTAATGCATCCTTGCTGAATAAAAGTATTCATTTCTTTAATTTCTTTTCAAAAAAATAAAAATAAAAATTCTTACTGACCCCAAACTTTTGAACGGTAGTGTATAATGCTACAGAAGCTTTGTATTTCAGATAAATGCTGTTCTTTTGAACTTTCTATTCATCAAGGAATCCTGAAAAAAAAAGTACACAACTGTTTTCAACATTGAAAATAATCATAAATCAGCATATTAGAATGATTTCTGAAGGATCATTTGACACTGAAGACTGGAGTAATGATGCTGAAAATTCAGCTTTGCATCACAGGAATAAATTACTTTGTCAAATATATTTAAATAGTACACAGTTATTTTAAATTGTAATAATATTTCACAATATTACTGTTTTTTACTGTATTTTTAATTAAATAAATGTAGCCTTGGTGAGCAAACGAAACTTCTTTTAAAAACATTAAAAATCTTAATGGTTCCAAACTTTTGGACTGTACTGTATATATATCTACACAATCATGAAGGTCTCTAGAATCATCCAAACAAAACAAATCTTACAAGAGATCTATAGTTTTTTGTGTACTTAGTCAAAAGTCCAAGCGGCAACTATAGTTGCCTGTAGGCAAATGACTTGTAAGTACATATATCATGGGGAAATGGGGTATACTGTGTTAATAAGTTAATAAATCAAGGTGATTGGTGTTTAGTGCTTTTTGCTTTCATAATATCCCACCTAAAACATAACTTAACAGTAGACCTTAATTTGATAGTGATGGACGCACTTCCTTTGCATGTGAGAAATGCGGTGTGGCCTTGCATGTTGAGTGCTTCAAGAAATTTCATGCAAACCACTAAAACTCTACCCAAGAGAGATAGAAAATGGGAGCGGGGAGGACACGTATGACACAAACTTCCTATTACGAATGTTTTTTGAAAGAAATTGTCTTTTTTTGTTGTTTTTTTTGTTATATATACCAGTCATAAGAGTCAATTTTTTTAAATTGAGATTTAAACATCATCTGAAAGCTGAATAAATAAGCTTTCCATTGATGTATGGTTTGTTAGGATAGGACATTTGGCTGAGACTCAACTATTTGAAAATCTGAAATCTGAGGGTGCAAAAAAATCAAAATATTGAGGAAAACGCCTTTAAAATTGTGCAAAAAGTCCTTAACAATGCATATCCACTCACAAAAATATTTTTTTGATATATTTACGGTAGGAAATTTACAAAATATCTTCATGGAACATGATCTTTACTTGATATCGTAATTATTTTTGGCATAAAAGAAAAATTGATCATTTTGACCAATAAAATGTATTTTTGGCTATTGCTACAAATATACCCGTGCGACTGATGACTGGTTTTGTGGTCCAGGGTCACATATATTTTTATTTATTTATTTTCATTTAACTTTTTGATTCACAATGCCCTGTTGGGGCAACTTAATGTGCTGCACTGTGTTCCACCACTTAAGACAAATGTTGGTTGTTTCTTCATATTCAAAAGAGATTATAAGCATGATGCAGCTTTTTTGGGTTTGCATCGAATGTTCTTAGACTTTTATACATAATAAATTTGTTTATGAATAAAGATTGATCTGCTGAAAGCAGTTATTTTGAGTTAGATGCCAAATGTTCTCCTCCTATTTAAATTTTACATTGAGGGGGTGCATACAACATTCTTGCCCATCGCACATTCAAATTCAATTTTTAAGAAAAAAAAAAAACAATCTGGGGAAAATAAATGCAGAACATGTTCACATAGGACACTATTAACACAACTATATGCATGAAACCATTCTGAAAAATTTGGGCACAAATGGGTTAAAAACTTTATATAGCTATTATTTGTTAATATTTAGAAATGGATTTTATTTTCATTTTACTTTTAGTAATTTTGTTATGTTTTTGTCTTTTTTAGATGTCTCTATGATAAGTTTTAGTTTATTTAGTTTTAGTGACTTTATACTTCAACTTAAACTAAACGAAAATGCTGAAATAGAATAAGTAAAAAAAAAAATTATTTTATTTTACTTAATGCTTATTTTATTTCAAATAATGAAAAAAAAAATTATGTATATTTTTTTTAGTCAGTGTTCTTTTAGTATCAAAAATCTAATAATATTTTAGTATCATAAATTTGATTTTATGCTTACATTTTCTGTTTTCATTTTTAGTACAAGTTTTAGTAATTTTGTGTTACTTACGAAAATATTGACCTGAGACATTCATGCACATTCATGAGAGCACCATAACACGTGTTTTGTGTTCACGCGAGAGATGACATTGTTGCGTGAACAGTCTGTGGATAATATTACTGTGGTGAGGGGGGCGTGGTTCAGCGAGGTCTGCAGCGGGAGAGAGAGTCGGGAGACGCATGGTGAGTGAGTGGGTTAAACGCAAATAACGAACACTTGTCTCTTGTTTCAGTAACTGGCGCGGAGAGAGGATAAAACCCCAGGAGAAACAGGAGTGTGCGAGAGAGAGAAGGACTGCTGACTGGTGGACCCCGACGGATAAAGAAAGTTTATGCTGGAGTGAAAGTTACTTTGTGACACTGTGTTGTACCTGTGCTGTTTGCACAGCCTTCTGTTTTTGAGAGTGAATTTTGACAATAAAACCACCGTCAGCAGTCAAGCCGACCCTGTCCTCTTCCTTCCCTAAACTAGAACCTCATTACACTGGTGCCGAAACCCGGGAAGTAAGAAGGGAGCCGCTGCCATGCAATCGTCCTCCGCCACGCCGTTTGCGTACATCATTTCATCCCTTGCGGTCTTGCATCAAGATCAACACCGGGCCCTGCTGGATTTAAGAACTGATCAGGAGCGGCGCTTCCAAGCCATCCTCCAAACCCAGCAGGAAGACCGCGAGAGGTTCCGGAGCTGGATCGACCGGGAGGTTTGTACGGAAGCCACCGGACAGCACGCTCTGCCCACCCACCTGCCATTAAACAAGATGGGACCGCAAGACGACCCTGAAGCATTCCTCGATTTGTTCGAGAAGTCGGCGGAAGTGTGCGGATGGCCCAGGGATCAATGGCCTATGCGCCTGATCCCGTTACTTTCTGGTGAGTCGCAGGTGGCAGCCCAGCAGCTTCCCGTCCAGAACCTCCTGGTCTTCGACGACCTCAAGAGGGCCATCATCCAGCGGGTCGGCTGGACCCCAGAGCAGCACCGTCAACGCTTCCACTCCCTGGAGTTGGGTGAGTCCAGTCGGCCCTTCGTGATGGCCCAACAGCTCCGGGAGTCCTGCCGCAAATGGCTACTGGCTGAGGGAGGCGACGTGGAGCAAGTCATCGATCGTGTGGTGCTGGAGCAGTTTATCACTCGGCTCCCGAAGAGAACGGCCGAGTGGGTCCAGTGCCACCGTCCCACGTCGCTGGACTCAGCCATCCACCTCACGGAGGACCACATGGTGGCGTGCCCAGGGGTCGGCGAACCTCTACCATCTGTCTCTCTCGCACACTCCTGTTTCTCCTGGCGTTGTATCCTCTCTCCGCGCCAATTACTGAAACAAGAGACAGGTGTTCGTTATTTGCGTTTAACCCACTCACTCACCGTGCGTCTCCCGACTCTCTCTCCCGCTGCAGACCTCGCTGAACCACGCCCCCCTCGCCACAATTACTTTGTAAATAAAGTGGTACATTATTTATTTATTTATTTTCTGCAAACAAAGCACTTGCGTCGCTTCATAAAACTGAGGTTTAACCACTGGAGTCACATGGAGTACTTTAATGATGTCTCTACTTCCTTTCTGGTAGATGCGTTGGATCTCTATGGAAGGACAGAAACCTCTCAGACTTCATCAAAAAGATCTTAATTTGTGTTCTGAAGATGAACAAAGGTCTTACGGATGTGGAATGACATGAGGGTGAGAAATTAATGACAGAATTTTCATTTCTGGGTGAACAAACCCAAATATATACATACATTATGTTTAGCAGTTGAAATGAATGAAGTATAAGGTGATGTTTGTGTTTGACGTGTAGGAGGTTTAGCTGAAGACTTATGGTTCAAGTTTTAACTGATGAATTAGGCAAGCGTAGTCAGTTTTAATAATGGTTTTTGTGTTGGTGTGCACGAAATCTGTGGAGGATTGTTGGATTTTCATTAAAAGCGTATCAGAGAGGCTGAGCAGTCGTTTACAGTGACCTTTCCACACACATTCATCCGCTGGAGACCAACACGTCATGCTGAGAGCCAAATGAAATGAGCACTGTAGAAATACAAGAGCGCTGTATGACCTTCTCAAATCTGTTTTTATTTCCTTATGCATTTGTCTGTAAGGGTGTTTTGCACATATAAGTGTCCAAAGGCCCACGTCATCAACATAAGAAGCCCGTCTGAGCTAATAAAGTTCAGTGAAAGAAGGAAGGACGTCCTGCTCTTCTGTTTCAACCCACAGAAAATAGATTTAGAAGAATCATTCAATTTTTCACTAATGAAGTTTCATTATCAGTGTGCCTCTATTTCATTACCTCAATGAGAAGCGTGTGTGTGGCCTTGGCTTTGATAGATGTGACCGCTTTCTCTGTGTTCGACTGAGACTTCTGTGCCAAACGTCGATATGGGCCCATAAACATCTTCGTAATGACTTTCTGTCCTCTCACGCATGACTCTGATGCCGGGGCGCTGACAGAACTGACACTAGACTTCTCTATTCTGTGTGTTATTGATCAGATATATTTAGAACATCTCCATTGACCTTAATGAGCACTAGAGCAGAAGCTTTTGCTGCAGATTGTACTCGACACTATGTTCTTAATGCCACTTTAAAGATTCAATCCTCTGCTAGAATCTTCTGGCGTCTGTGCTTAAAGAACATCTGACACTTACACGACTGAATCGCATCGTCTTTAATCAGTTATGAGAAGATATTTTTGTAATATTAGCATGTTGCCATGTAAACCATTTTAATGCATGCTATTTAAAACAAGAAAATACACTTTTGGCAAATTTTGAAAGGATAGCTCACGCAAAAAAGTAGCTCAACATCAACAATGAATGTCAGCGCTCTTCAAAATATCTTCTTTTGTGTTGTGAAGAATAAAGAAAGTCATAAAAAGTTTGGAAAGACATAAATGCGAGGTAATGATGTCAGAATTGTTATTTTTGGGTGAACTACTGCTTTAAGAGCTTGCAGGAAATATCAGATCATCCCAGCTAACAGGGAACTTTCTGGCAAGGTTCTCTCAAAGTTATGAACAAACATTCTTCCAGTATAGCATTTATAGAATTTTCATTCTAAACATTCTAAAAATGTTAGAAAAATTACTTTTTGCATCAAGCTGGTTTGTTGCTGGCTCTATGTGGTCTAGCAGCCTTAACCAGCCACCAGCCTGAATTTGGACCACAAAAAAACAGCTGATACCTTTAAGAGCTTACAAGAAAGATCAGACCATTTAAGACCGTTTAAGGTGGTCTACCAGCTGTAACCATCTGTCAGCTCCAACTTGGCCCATAAATGACCAGCTTAGACTTTTAAGAGCCTGCATAAAATTAGATCAAACCAATTTAAGTTGGTTTATTGCTGGTCCAAGATGGTCTACCAACTCTAACCAGCTACCAGCTCCAGATTGGACCAGCTTAGATCTATAAGAGGCTGCAGGAACTATTAGATCCAGCCAGTTTAGGAGGTCAAGCAGGGTTGATGCTGGTCCAAGGTGGTCTACTAGCTCTAAACGGCAACCAGCTTCTTCTTTGACCATAAACGGTCAGCTTAGACCTTAAGAGCCTGTAGGAAATATCAAATCATACCAGTTTTAGATGGTTAAGCTGGTTTATTGCTGTTCTGTGATGGTCTACCCGCTCTAACCAGCTACCAGCTCCAACCTAGCCCATAAATGACCAGCTTAGACTTTTACGACCCTGCATAAAATAAGATCAAACCAGATTAAGGTGGCCAAGTTGGTTTATTGCTGGTCCAAGGTGGTCTGCCAGCTCTAACCAGCTACCAGCTCCAACTTGGACCATAAATGACCAGCTTAGACCTATAAGAGGCTGCAAGAACTATAAGATCCATCCAGTTTTAGGTGGTCATGCAGGTTTGTTGCTGGTCCAAGGTGGTCTACTAGATCTAAATGACTGCCAGCTGGTTCATTAACCATAAATGACCAGTTTAGACTTTTAAGAACCTTCAGAAAATATCAAATCATACCAGTTTAAGGTGGTCAAACTGGTTTATTGTTGGTCCAAGATAGTCTCCAGCTACCAGGTCTAACTTGGACCATAAATGACCAGTTTAGACCTATAGGCTGCAAGAACTGTCAGATCCAACCTTTTTTAGGCGGTCAAGCAGGGTTGATGCTGGTCCAAGATGGTCTACAAGCTCTAACCAGCCACCAGCCCAAATTTGGACCACAAAAACAGCTTAGACCTTTAAGAGCTCAAAACATATCAGACCACACCAGTTTAAGGTGGTCTACCAGCTGTAACCATCTACCATGTCCAACTTCGACCATAAATGACCAGCTTAGATCTTTAAGAGCCTTCAGGAACTGTCAGATCCAACCAGTTTTAGGTGGTAAAGCTGGTTAATTGCCGTTCTGAGATGATCTACCAGCTCTAACCAGCTACCAGCTCTAACTTATACAATAAATGTCCAGCTTAGACTTTTAAGAGCCTGCAGGAAATATCAAATCAAATCAGTTTACAGTGGTCAAGTTGCAATCTGCTAGTCCGAGATGGTTTACCAGCTCAAACCAATTATCAGCTTCAACTTGGACCATAAATGATCAAACTAGACCTTCAAGATATGTTAAACCAACTCCAGGATGCTGGTAAAGGCTGCTTCTTTTGAAAATGTATACTGTATTCTCCAGTGTGCTTCTATGAGGATGATAGATGTTAACCTGATTATAGAGAGACATTAAAGAAAATGAGCCTTTAATGAGAAAGCGATATCATGTGTAATGGATGTATAAGCTGAAGTGATATTGTGCACATTACATCACATTATGTCTGTCATCGGTCACTCAGTCTTCTGTGAGCTGTTAGAAACTCTCTCCATCTGAGAGCCCTGCATGCATCTAATGGCAAATCTCCACAGAAACGGCCTCAGAAACACAGTGGAGGATTGGATTGTGGTCTTGTTACGCGTAGGAGGCTGATAAGTCACCTTCACGAGCACCCGGCGACATCCGAGTGTGAATCAAGGTTTTTGTGGCATATTGATGTCGTTTTTCTGTTCAGAGTGGCCGATGATTCATAAGGCGTACTTGACGCATTTATTCTCCAAACCATCTTGAGCTTGTCAGTGGTTGGTAGAGGGCTGTAGTCTCTGCAGTGCTTCATATTTCATCTCTTTTATTGCAAATCTCTCGTACACATACGCGTTTATGAGCTAAAAATGTGCTGTATGTAAATATGGATGTTTGTGGCCCACACACGTGCCCACACATCCACATAGAGAGATGTTTAAAGTGTAGGTTATTACAACAAAGCAATCAATTGGCAACACATTCCTCAACTCGAGGATATGTTTGTGTTTCTTGAAGTGTGTCGAGCTCCAGAAAACCCTCGTATCAAGAGCTTTAATTACAGGGTCTCTGAGCTGCTGTGTAATTATAGCATTTCAATAACAACTATAAGAGATTTTAGTCCTGAATAAGTGTTATTCCCTCTGATTATCTCATAATGCTCTGTTACACAAGCGCGCCAGCTCTTAAAGCGGTCACATCAGACAGATTTTTTATCTTTATATCTTTTTCTTCTCTGAGGTGCACTTATTTTTGTGCATTAATAGTCTTTTAATGCGCGTATAGTTGCAGCCATGAATGCTGATTGCGTCAATAGAGTGTTTCATTTGTGCTGAAATATATAATATCGGCTATTATGTGAAAAACAACATGAATCAGGTACTAGATCTTCTAGAAGATTTGTTTATTTATATATTTACAATCCTACAGGGTGTCTTTGTTCACAATGTAAGTCTCTTCTAAATCATTATTATTATTTTTAATTAATTTAGTATGTAAAAATCATCTAGGTTATGACTTTTGTGTTCAGTTATAATAGTTTCTTGCCTATATTCTCTGTATTACCTCGCCATAAAGTTGCTGAATTCATAATAGGTTTTGTTTATGTAAATGTGGGTGGATATATGCTAATTTAATTTGTTTTCTGACAGCAAAAACGAGACAATTTCAGCTTAGTTGCCATAAATGGTCTTTTTCACTAGGAGAAAGTTGTGAAAGTTGCTGTTTTCAGGGTACATCAGACTCTTTTATTTCTAAAGATCAAGGATAATTTGATTTTTTTGCGATATGAGCACTGCATTTGGCGCTTTTAAGAGCTGCTTGAGGCAATGCAGCATGTCTGATTTATTCTGTGAAGACGCTAACAGCACACTTCGCCGGCAGAGATTTGCTCAAAAGTTTTGTCGTCATGACAATCGAAAGGATTCATTTCTCTCCTCACTAAAACACAGAAGATTTTTAAATGCTGAGCCCCAAAAAGCATGATTTAATATATTAGCAGTCTCCTGAAGTCATAGAAAAGATCAAAATTTAAGTGATATTCACAAATAATGTTCTCCTTATCTTTAGAGTCTGACGGCTTAAATTAATTAATTATCAGCCCTTTATTTTTTATTGATTTATCTGCACTTCTACTTTCATTGTATAGAGAGCAAGGTCAGATGTTCATGCTCTCATCCGTCTTCAATGAAGCGCAAAATCATAAAATCATACTGGGTGGGAATGACATGAGGGTGGCAAAATGATGTCAGCATTTGCATTTCTGGGTGAACTAGTCCTTATCTGGGCTGCTGACACAGAGGTTGCCGGTGATCTCAGGCAGTAATTGAGGTCACAGTGCCGCTTCATCAGCATTGTGTCCTTGAGGAAGACGCTGAAACCTCGGCCCCTGCAATCAGTACTACTAAACACTTGAGCGATGCTGTAGGAAGCTTACTGATACTCATCTAAACTGCAGTTATTGTCAATGGTTTCCTACATATTTTAAGTCTGTAAATGCACCATTTTGTGATGTACATTGTACACTACCATTCGAAAGTTTGAGGTCAATAAGATTTTTTTCATGTGTTTTAAAGTGTCTTCTGCTCACCAAGCCTGCATTTATTTGCTCAAAAACACAGTAAAAACAGTAATATTGTGACATATTATACAAATAACTGTTTTCTACTGTAATTTGTTGTAAAATGTAATTTATTCCTGTGATCAAATCTGAATTTTCAGCATCATTACTGCAGTCTTCGGTGTCACATGATCCTTTAGAAATCATTCTAATATGATAATTTGAAGCATTTCTTATTATTAACGTTGAAAACAGTTGTGCTGCTTCACATTTTTTGTGGAAACTGTGATACATTTTTGATTATTTGATGAAAAGAAAGTTAAAAAGAACAGCATTTATTTGAAATAGTTTTTGTAACTTTATAAAAGCTTTAAAGGTGCAGTAAGCGATTTTTGAGAAATGCTGTTGAAAGTGGATCAGACTGAGCAGCACAACACTTTTAGTCAATCAGCAGTAGGGGGAGTGTTCACTCATGATGGGGGAGGAGAGAGAGTGAGCCAATCAGCAGTAGGGGCTTGTCCACTCATGATGTTGAGGAGAGTGAGCTAATCAGCAGTAGGGGGCATGTCCACTCATGATGGAGGAGGAGAGAGATTGAGCCAATCAGCAGTAGGGGCTTGTCCACTCATGATGGAGGAGGAGAGAGAGTGAGCCAATCAGCAGTAGGGGGCATGTCTACTTATGACGGGAAGGAAAGAGAGTGAGCCAATCAGTGGTAGGGGGCATGTCCAGTTGTGATGGGGGGGTGATAGAGTGAGCCAATCAGCAGAAGGGGATGTGTCCAATCATGATGGGGGGAGATAGAGTGAGCCAATCAGCAGTAGGGGGCGTGTCCACTCATGATGTTGAGGAGAGTGAGCCAGTCAGCAGTAGGGGGCATGTCCAGTCGTGATGGGGGAGGAGAGAGAGTGAGCCAATCAGCAATAGGGGTCCGGTCTACTCAAGATGTTGATGAGAGTGAGCCAATCAGCAGTAGGGGGCATGTACACTCATGTTGAGGGAGGAGAGTGAGCCAATCAGCAGTAGGGGCTTGTTCACTCATGATGGGGGAGGAGAGAGAGTGAGCCAATCAGCAATAGGGGGCCGGTCTACTCATGATGTTGAGGAGAGTGAGCCAATCAGCAGTAGGGGGCATGTCCACTCATGTTGAGGGAGGAGAGTGAGCTAATCAGCAGTAGGGGGCATGTCCACTCATGATGGGGAAGGAGAGAGAGTGAGCCAATCAGCAGTAGGGGCATGTCCACTCATGTTGAGGGAGGAGAGTGAGCCAATCAGCAGTAGGGGCTTGTCCACTCATGATGGGGGAGGAGAGAGTGAGCCAATCAGCAGTAGGGGGCATGTCCACTCATGTTGAGGGAGGAGAGTGAGCCAATCAGCAGTAGGGGGCATGTCGACTCATGTTGAGGGAGGAGAGTGAGCCAATCAGCAGTAGGGGCTTGTCCACTCATGATGGGGGAGGAGAGAGAGTGAGCCAATCAGCAATAAGGGGCCGGTCTACTCATGATGTTGAGGAGAGTGAGCTAATCAGCAGTAGGGGGCATGTCCACTCATGATGGGGGAGGAGAGAGAGTGAGCCAATCAGCAGTAGGGGCATGTCCACTCATGTTGAGGGAGGAGAGTGACCTAATCAGCAATAAGGGGCCGATCTACTCATGATGTTGAGGAGAGTGAGCCAATCAGCAGTAGGGGGCATGTCCACTCATGTTGAGGGAGGAGAGTGAGCTAATCAGCAATAAGGGGCCGATCTACTCATGATGTTGAGGAGAGTGAGCCAATCAGCAGTAGGGGGCATGTCCACTCATGTTGAGGGAGGAGAGTGAGCTAATCAGCAGTAGGGGGCATGTCCACTCATGATGGGGGAGGAGAGAGAGTGAGCCAATCAGCAATAGGGGGCTGGTCTACTCATGATGTTGATGAGAGTGAGCCAATCAGCAGTAGGGGGCATGTCCACTCATGTTGAGGGAGGAGAGTGAGCCAATCAGCAGTAGGGGGCATGTCCACTCATGATGGGGGAGGAGAGAGAGTGAGCCAATCAGCTGTAGGGGCATGTCCAGTTGTGATGGGGGAGGAGAGAGTGAGCCAGTCAGCAGTAGGGGGCATGTCCACTCATGTTGAGGGAGGAGAGTGAGCCAATCAGCAGTAGGGAGCATGTCCACTCATGTTGAGGGAGGAGAGTGAGCCAATCAGCAGTAGGGGGCATGTCCACTCATGATGAGGGAGGAGAGAGAGTGAGCCAATCAACAGTAGGGGCATGTCCAGTTGTGATGGGGGAGGAGAGAGTGAGCCAATCAGCAGTAGGGGGCATGTCCACTCATGATGGGGGAGGAGAGAGAGTGAGCCAATCAGCAGTAGGGGCATGTCCAGTTGTGATGGGGGAGGAGAGAGTGAGCCAATCAGCAGTAGGGGCATGTCCACTCATGATGGGGGAGGAGAGAGAGTGAGCCAATCAGCAGTAGGGGCATGTCCAGTTGTGATGGGGGAGGAGAGAGAGTGAGCCAGTCAGCAGTAGGGGGCGTGAGCAAGAGGGTGATTTGAAGAAAGACTGTAGAAAGAGAGATGGCTGAGAGACATTACAAAAGAGAAAATGTCAGAGGAACATCACTGAAAAAAGAAGGGTTATGATTAGGCAAGTGCTTCAAGACCCTCGGTAATATTAGAAAAGCTATCCAGCGGCGGAGAGACTGAAGCGGGGAGGCCATGAAAACAGACGCCGAGGTTGCTTTGTTTCAGTTCCATAAGTGAATAATGTGAATAACTTATGTTAATTTTTATTCTTCAAATGATTCTTAACTATAATTATATAACTAAAACTAAGACGTTTAAAGCTCATTTGAAAATGCTATTAAAATAAAGCACATTTTAAAATGCGTAACCATAATAGCCTGTGAAGTCAGATTTATGGATGTTGTGTTGCTGGTGTCACTGAGTGTGTATAATAAGATCATATCTGTCTGAAAATGGTGATTTAATAAAGACAAACAGGTCAGTGAAACTACAAATTCAGTGAGCTGTTTTATCATCTTTCCGACAGCTCTTGTCCTCTTGCACTCCTCTTTCCATATGTTCAGCAAAACTGACATTGTTTTCAAGCAGTATAGTCCTGACTCGGCATGCAATCGTGCGTTTCTCTCTGAAGCGGCTGCTAATAGTCTGCTAAATCAGCAAAAACTCCCAGGTGGCGAGATGAATCCTCTTTCAGTCTGTCTGTATGTGCTCTTATGAGGCGGATCTGCTCTGTTGTCCTGCGGATGCAGGAGTCACTCTGATCTAAGAATCTCTGAGGGTTCAGATCTGTACAGAGAGCCAGAGATACACATGTGCTGTGAATCCAGATCAGATCCACCCACAATGCATAACTGCACACTTCAGGCTGTATTTGGATTCGCCTACTACAACAGTACATAGTATGTACAGCATATGCAAATTCTTTATGAATGCCTCAAGGAAAATCATTGCTTAGAAGTTGCTATGGAAGTAATATCAGTAGCGGTTTGTAATGTCTGTTTTTTGATCGGGTCATGTGACAACAATGTGGCATTGAAATACTTATTGCATAATGCATACTGTTTTTCATACTATTTTTATTCCCATCACGTTTCAAATCTGAGGCTGTTGGCAAACATGTTTATCAGCTGAGGTCGAAGTTCATTAGAGCATGAGCTGTTCTACTGTATAAATTAATGTTGCAAGAAGGTGTTTTTATGCAGAATCGTGACTATAATTTCTAAGAATCTGGGACAGTTAAATGGCTTTAAGAATATATTTACATGAGGGCTCACAGTCTGTTCAAGGGGATTTTGGGGTTGAAGCACAGTGTGTGTGTGTGTGTGTGTGGTTTGGACTGGATGTGTCTTTAGTATCATGTGTCCTGGTCCTGTATGCGGAGAGACACTCAATACCTGAGAGGCTCACAAAGCCTCATCTGAACCTGAGAGCTGATGCTGGACTCTCTCGGGAACCATTTTAATGTCACAGCCAAATATAGAAGCATAAATACATATGTTAATAATTCATTCGTGCAATATTATTTTCAAAATTGGTTATTAGAAAGTCTTTAGGTCAGAACGAAGAAGTTTTACTGTAATGAGAAATGCTGTAATGACGCTATAAATTATAATAGCCTTATAAAATATCATTTTAATTTTATATTTCTTGTTTTTCTCTTTTGATTTTGTGGTATTTGACTCTGACATCTTTATTAATTAAGAAGCATTGTGCTCCTTACGTTAATCTTTAATATAATGAAAATCCTTTGGAAATATGAGAGTGTCATAAATCTTTGTCACAGTGAACAAAAGCACATTTTACTCTGAAGTCTGTTATTTTAATTATTCTCAGTGGCGACTTTAATTAGACTCACATATACTGTAATATAGTCATGAAAGTCATTTTGAACTAAAATGAACACAAAGTCGCTATATCAAATACTAGCTTTACAAAGCAAGTATTTATTTATTTTTGCATTATAATATTGTCATAATTATCTTAAATGTAAAGTCATGAAAACTTAATGGTTCTTAAAATAGGTTTTCTATCATTTCAGTTATCAAATATATGTCTCAATGTATTATAACTATTGATTTTTGGATAAAATATGACACAGACTTCTCCACTGCTAGGGGAAAAAAAAAGCTTGCTAAGTTTGCTGGTTTAGAGAAGACTAGCTGGACCTGCAAAAAACAGATTTTTGCATAATAATGCATGCATTAATGATAAAACTGTCACTGATGGAAGTATTTTGAGTCTTGTGTGCAGTTAATAAAGACATTTACTATGTTTTTATTTTCTTATCTGTTCAGACCCGTCCATTTCCGCGAAGATCATGGCCCCGAGCCTTAATTACATTTTAACTGATATTGATCTCTCGCGCACATTCTGCTGTAGTAAACATGCCGCTCGCGGGCGCCGCAGTGACGTCACGCAGGGCTCCCGGTAACGGATCTGATCCCACACGCGCTCTAGACTCAGCCGCAGGAAACAGCGGCACATGAGGGACGAAAGGCAGGGAAACTATAGAGCCTGTAAGTTTTTCTACTCGACATTGATCACTGATCGTTTGTGTTGTGGTGGTTTTACGCGCGCGCAAAACGAACTCTTGGATTTACCGAGGAAGATGAGCAGTTTGATAGATGAAGCTCGCGCTGAATGCTCCTCGGGTGAGTACTACTGATTTAAAGCGTTTTTGACAATTATGTGGGTTTATTGATCAGTGAAAGTGGTCCGTTGAAGACGCGCGCGACCGTTGAGCCCGTTGCGCGCGCGCGCTCAACACCTGCTCAACCTGAGGCGATTTCTTTTCTCCTGAGTAACATGTTTAAAGACTTATAAAAGATCTTCGCGCATTCAGATAATACTTTAACAGAGCTTACATTAAAGCTGACCTGCGCTTTATGAGGATTTAACTTTGTATTGAGGCGGTCAAACTATCATTGACGGAGTTTATGAGAGAATACAAGACCCTCATATAACCACATGATACATCTTGGTCTCAGAAAAGCGCTCAAAACACAAAATCTGAATCCAGATTCAGGTCTCTTCGTGTTCTTGAAGATCCAACAGGATGGTGGGCAGATAAGTAAAGCATTCAGGATATTTATACTTGACCATTTTTGATTGTCATTGTGATTTGAGCAAATTATGATTTGCTAGTCATAGCTTACTAGAAGGTAATATTATATTGGAGGGTCCTGGGGTATTTAAATGTTGAAAAATCCTTGATTATGCAAATGAAAGTGATTTTATGTATCATTTTAAGTTAGAAATAGCTCCTTCAAGCAAACAATTTCACATTTTTGTGCTTTAAATGTGTATATACTGCCTTCCAAAAGTTTGGAAACGCCCTAGAAAAGTGGGGTTTTTGACTATATTGGCATGAATCCTTTTTAATTTGTGATAATTTTGCACTGATAAGGGACAACATAAACTACGAAAACATATTTTATTACATAAACAGTTTATACATAGAAAAAAACTTACATTTTCAATTCATCAAAATATCCAGCATTAGCAGCTATCTGACCTAAACTGGGTTCTAATTGGTTCATTGTATTCTAAACTTAATTGGCAATCAGTTGTTGAAGCTTTGTGTGCTGACCCAAAAATCTTTTACAAACCTGGGCCAAGTTTAAACCAGTAACCAGGCATCACAGCTGGCAAAGGGGCATGTCTGACTTTGACATGTATATGTTGCCATTATTATGTAATCAAAATGAAAATTATTATTGCTGGTCTTGCTGGTCAAGTTACTGTAATGTATTTGCACCAAAAAGTAAGGATTTATGCTGATATCGTCCAGAACCAATCGTTTCCAAACTTTTGGAGGGCAGTGTATATATATATATATATACAGTGGGTACGGAAAGTATTCAGACCCCCTTACATTTTTCACTCTTTGTTATATTGCCGTCATTTGCTAAAATCATTTAAGTTCATTTTTTTTCCTCATTAATGTACACACAGCACCCCATATTGACAGAAAAATACAGAATTGTTGACATTTTTGCAGATTTATTAAAAAAGAAAAACTGAAATATCACATGGTCCTAAGTATTCAGACCCTTTGCTCAGTATTTAGTAGAAGCACCCTTTTGATCTAATACAGCCATGAGTCTTTTTGGGAAAGATGCAACAAGTTTTTCACACCTGGATTTGGGGATCCTCTGCCATTTCTCCTTGCAGATCCTCTCCAGTTCTGTCAGGTTGGATGGTAAACGTTGGTGGACAGCCATTTTTAGGTCTCTCCAGAGATGCTCAATTGGGTTTAAGTCAGGGCTCTGGCTGGGCCATTCAAGAACAGTCACGGAGTTGTTGTGAAGCCGCTCCTTCATTATTTTAGCTGTGTGCTTAGGGTCATTGTCTTGTTGGAAGGTAAACCTTCGGCCCAGTCTGAGGTCCTGAGCACTCTGGAGAAGGTTTTCGTCCAGGATATCCCTGTACTTGGCCGCATTCATCTTTCCCTCGATTGCAACCAGTCGTCCTGTCCCTGCAGCTGAAAAACACCCCCACAGCATGATGCTGCCACCACCATGCTTCACTGTTGGGACTGTATTGGACAGGTGATGAGCAGTGCCTGGTTTTCTCCACACATACCGCTTAGAATTAAGGCCAAAAAGTTCTGTCTTGGTCTCATCAGACCAGAGAATCTTATTTCTCACCATCTTGGAGTCCTTCAGGTGTTTTTCATGTGTCTTGCACTGAGGAGAGGCTTCCGCAAAAATGTCAACAATTCTGTGTTTTTCTGTCAATATGGGGTGCTGTGTGTACATTAATGAGGAAAAAAATGAACTTAAATGATTTTAGCAAATGGCTGCAATATAACAAAGAGTGAAAAATGTAAGGGGGTCTGAATACTTTCCGTATCCACTGTATATATAGCTACTTCAAAGAAGATTGCCATTGTGCAGTATATGTTCAAAATAACATGCTATATAATTAAGTTAGCAAAGCTTTCTGTTCACCTGGCTTATTTTGATGCATCTGATGACAGATCTTCTTTTTTTTTTGCTTTTTTTTTTTTATGCAAGAATGAGTAGTATATACAATACATACAAAATTGGTGCAAATTCACCTATCGACAAACATAAAACAAAACACAATAAACAAACAACAATATAAGGGGAGGAACATCTTTGTAAAATACAGCAAGCGAAACATTCGTATGCTGTAAAGNCTCCAAACAATAACAATAATTGTAAACATATTAATATGATTTCCTGATTGATAAGGCTAACTGTGCACATCCCAGGGGCAGATGTTCTTTCTGTCGCTGTGATGTTCATGATGTTCAAGTGATGAACGGTATATTGATAGTGAGTTTCAGTAAACAGTCTGCACAGCACGAGATAATTTCTTCTCGCAGGCCGCTAATGTTCACTTGTCTGGTCATTAAAGGAAATGTTGGCTTAAGTGTTTATCTTATGCAGAAGTCATTCATTCCCCTGAGTGTGTGTGCTCTGCTTTGAGAGGCTGCACACGTCGCTTCTCCAGCGTGCGTGCGTGTGTGTGTGTGTGAGGGACAGTTTGGTACAGCAAATTGATCCATAATTAGAAGCAGGCGTCCAGAGCTTTAAGCAAACAGTGGAGTGTTACAGGAGGATAATATTGACTTTGTATTCCTGGAGTGTTTGAATGTGATACAGTGAAAACATGATCAGCAATATTTTAATAGTTCCTCTGGAGCTCAAATGTGCTGTTAATCTCCTGGGATTGTTACAAGAGCGTTTCTGCTTTAGCGGATTATTTGTTCTGGGTTTGGGTGTTCGGGGATGGACTGATCATGGTCATGTAAGGCGTTTGTATGTGTCCCCAAATAAACCAAACCACACCACCCTTACAGAGTTTAGATATTATTTATTATAGTATTCCTCCACTGGAATTCTGTCATTATTTCATAATCCATATGATATGTGTGTTAAAGTTGTGTGATAGCTCAGTGTAAGAAACAGAAGCACCAAATTTACACATATTCAACTCTGACCTAATTTTCACAACCGCTAAAGCTCTGAAATTTCCCTTTGTGATGCTGTTGGTTGTTTTGTGTGTCATAAGTGAATGAATGGACACACCAGTCCATGTTCAATGGAAAACAGTGTTGTTATTGTTAGCTAAAACTATTAAATGTAATTTTCAGTCATTTGAAGTTAAGCTGAAATAAAATAAATTAAAATATTATAGTATTGGTTGAGAAGTGTAAACTTTAACTTTAAGAAGTTGAAGTACTAAAGCTGAATTAAAAACAAATGCAAATAAATAGAAAGAATACAAAGAAAATAGAAAGAAAGAAACTATTAGTTTAGAAAGAAACTAATAAAATTAAATCACTCATTAAATCATTAATTTAACACAATTTACAAAAAAAAGCACATTACAAAAGTACTAAAAATTTAAATTAAAGAGGAACTGTTGTGCAAAATTTGTACACGGATGTGTGTCCACAGTGTTTATAAACAACCATAAGGCCGTGTGTTCACTAAAGTGTTTTTTTTCGATGCTAGCGTATTTTTCAATTTTTTTCAATGGGAGCATCGGGGTTTTAAATGCCAGGAACGTAACGAGCACGTCTATTTCTGTTTTTTACTGGTTGCCAAGATTTTAAGAATGTATAACTTTGGGTAAAATGCAGCGCTCATCACTGTCACTTTGTACCCAGCCATCCAATCACAGTGGAGGAGAGGCGGGACAAATACTACACCAACCAACCGCCACATTCTGCTTGTACAACGTCAACAGACGACAACAATACAAGCATAATAATGGAACAAAATAATTTAAATCAAGAATTTCAATTCACGTTTATTTGTATAGCGCTTTTCACAATCATTTCAAAGCAGCTTTACAGAAAATGCATGTCAACATTACAATTTAGAGAATGCAGTTAGCTAAAAATGTAATAATTTAGGCAATTTAGTTTACAATCACTGTTAGCAGTTTAATTGAAGGTAGAAGCAATGAGCTCCTGGAAATAATGAATTACATTTTAACAATAATTAGGATATAGAAATTGGGCAATGTGCATGTTGATCCAGATGTTGCATCTTCTGAAGTCCTCGCAGGAGTTGGCGCCGTCTCTTCACAGGTGTTGGTCATCTAAGGTCTTCTTAAGAGGCTGGATCCAAACTGAAGCTGATGTACTCTCTAGTCACCTCGGGACGGGCGTCCCGAGGTAAAACAGAAAAGCAAATGGAGAATAATTAGTGTAGCTGATGTTCAGAACATTAAGCAAAGATAGTCATGTGCAATTGATCTGACATGAGATGCATTATGTGAATGCTTGGCTAAAGAGATGCGTCTTTAATCTGAGTGAGTCTGTCAGTAACAGTACATCCTTCTAAATGCAGATTGTAGTCTGAGAGATTATGTGAACAAGTTTTTGGTACAATAAGTAATACTTCAGTTTTATCTGAATTTAATAGAAGAAAATTACTAGTCATCCAATGTTTTACATCTTTAACACACTCTGTCAGATTGGATAATTTAGAGATTTCATCTGGTCATGATGAAATGTATAACTGAGTATCATCGGCATAGCAGTGGAAACTAATTCCATGTTTTCTTATAAGATCACCAAGTGGCAGCATATATAGAACCAGATAAAATACTTTACATTGTATCGAAATTTTTATATAGAAACAGTACAGAAACAAACTATCTGTTAACTGAAGTGATAACAAACTATCTGATATACTAGTAACACTTCCGTGGATATTCCGTATCATAGCAAGCAAAGCGTCTTAACTAAAAAACAAAACCAAAAAAAACCCGCTGTGCTGTCGAAGTGCTCTCAAGCGCTCACAGCAGAGCGTTTGTTTTTGTGACATCACAGTAGGGACAAGCCCCGCCCACTTGTGACGATCTGCCCTATTAAAATAGATCCCGCCCTGAGTGAGCCACACATAGCCATGTATATATCCTCGCTATATGATGTCTGTGCCACATATGTTCTGTTTTTGGGTACCAATAAACATAAGAGTCTCCATAGACTCCCAGCATCTGAGCCACTGAGGACACAGTGGATGAATTTCATTTGTGAAGGAAATGTGCCGAAGAAATTAGATTGTCTTGTATGCTTGTGCAAATCATTTTACGCCGGACCGCTTCACAAACAAGGGTCTGGATTTGCACAAAAGTTGATTCTGAAAGATGGGTTGATACCAATTGTTCGTGTTTAAACCTCACATCTAGAACAATTAAGTATCACAATTAATATTTTGATTTCAGAATGTGCTTGTTAGCATGCTGTATGGCTAATGTGGCTAAACATGTTAATATGAATTATAACCATACGTAAACAAAACAATACCTGTTCTGTCGCCATGCGGCATATATTCTCTGGCTCTGTAGACATCCTACTACAGTTCCCACATGAGCACCTGTACAAAAATATATAGATGACAGGGTTTTTTTAGGGATGCACTGATAAGATTTTTTGGGGCCGATACGGATATTAACAAACAATTATTGGCCGATACCGATATTTGTCACTTCCATTAAACATTCAGCAGGCCTACATAAATGCAACTGAACAAAGATATATATGAAATAAACAGTGCTTTTTAGGTAGGTTTAATAGTTTTCAGGTACAGAAATAAATGTAAAATAGCACTGCATATTCTTCACTGTAGAAATTAAATACATATTAATCCTTCTTTATTGTAACAGACTTTATTGTGATTAATCTTCTAATTAGTTTTTGTACACGTTTTAATATTTTTTGTAAGTTTAAATGTGTATGAGATCTCCTTTACTAAGGCGGGACTCTTATTTTGACGGGTGTTCTAGTGTACGGACTGACAAGGAGAGCGTGCAGTTCTTCAGAGTTATTTTGCAGATTTAATGTTTGTCAGTTTATTAAGCATCCTCCGAAAAGGAATAAGATCTGTATGTATTTGTTAACTGTTAGTTGTAATTAGAGATGTTCCGATACCCCTTTTCCATTCCCGATACCGATTCCGATACCTGAGCTCAGGGTATCGGCCGATACCGAGTACCGATCCGATACCTGGGTGTGTATCTGTATATATATATATACACTACTAGCCCTGTATGAATTGATAGAATTATTTATGGTGTGCTTCAGACTTATCCCTTAATAAAACAAGAACAAATACATACAGTGAACTAGAGTATTTTTATTATCTGACATACATTTGTCAGTTATATTATTTATTTATTTTAAGTGAAAAAGAACTTCAAATGCAGCCACAAATCTAACACTGTAAACTGAAAAAGGTATATTAGTTTTACAATATAACTATAAAAACAGTGCAACAAATAAATCTAGGAATATAATCATATAAGAAAATAATCTCTTTAAAACTTGAAGTCCAGAAACAATTTTGTTAAATAAAAATCTCACGTTTTCGACGACTGACAGCAGCTGGTCATCCAGAACAAGAAACCCGACAATTTTGTCGGTTATCTTTATTTGTCTTTTGAAAACTTTTCTCTTTGTTTGAATGAAGCTGGCACGCCTCATCCTTCTCCGTCTTAAGCGCGTCAAATGCCCGAATCGCGCCGCAGGAAGTCAATTCGCGTCTTTGCATTGACTTAACATCACTCGCGCTTATCGCTTCATTCGCGTCTGGTGTGAACGCAGCATTAGACTTTATGTAACCATCGTGTTGCGCGGGGTGACGCGTCTTCAAATGCTTTATTAAGTTATTTGTGTTAAAGTTGCCAATACTTGTGCCACCCCTCGAAATTGCAGCATTGCATATGAGACATGTCGCTGTTTTACTGGTCTGAAATACTGCCAAACAGCAGACATACTGCTAGGCGTTTTCACTTCTCCGCTGCTCTAAACAGTGGTTGCTTGTGGCAACACAGCACAACTTCCTGTGTTTGCATTCTGAGCCGCGAAGAAGAATTGATTTCCGATTTGCTGCGTTAAGCAAAGATAGAGGGCACAACTAGGTATTGTTTAAGAAAATGGTATCGAATCGGTACGTGAGTTGAATTACTCGCCGATACCGATGCCAGAATTTTTTGTGGTATCGGTGGTATTTCCGATACTAGTATCGGAATCGGAACAACCCTAGTTGTAATAAGTGTTTTGAGTAATTCGCTGTATGTTGATGATAATGCAATGGAGAGAGAGAGAGTTTAATGCGCACTTCTTGTGCTCTGTAACGTTTAGCTTTTGTGGTGATTTGTTTGGAGTGAAAACAGATGCAATAAACTTTATAAAACCTCAGTAAAGGGTTGGTCATCATTTGGACGGGGTCCACTACACTTATGAAAGTTATTTAGTCAAGAAGAGTGTGCAATCTTTTGTTATTTGATTAGCATTAAAGCACAGACAGCAGCACTAGGGTTATGCAACAGTCATACAGCTCAGTGCCTTCACGCAGTTAATTTATAAACCATTGTTTTGTTATATCGGCCTTTGTCCTGCTACAGCCGATATGCCGATGGTTGTAAATTGAGCAAAAATCGGCCAACAAATATCGGCGGCCGATACATCGGTGCATCCCTAGTTTTTTGTGGCTGAAAATGAGGCATGTAGTGTATTGGCTAAAAATATGGGAATAGTGAGGTTGCTTTAAGAGGGCGGAAGACTGGGATGGGTGTTCCTAGTTTTCCCCAGGGGGGGAAGTTGGTGTTTTTGTCAGACTGTTTAAGTGCTGGCTGAAGATGTATGTTCTGTTCTGCGTTGCATCAATTCAGTAAAGTTCTCAGATTACGACAGCCTCTTGATGTCATTCAATTATACTACACTGGCGACGAGCGGATTCGAACTGACTGTGTGCAGATAAGTCGATGATGAAGCTCTGAAAGTGAACGAAATACACTTGTCTAACTTTGCTGCAATCATGACTATGCTCGGCCGTATCGAAGAGTTTGATGAATGCTCGAGTAACTCTTTTGAAGAATATATAGAAAGACTGGAATGTTTTTTCCATGCAAATGACATTGAGGACGACGCAAAGAAACGTTCTGTGCTGCTTAGTGTGTGTGGTGCAAAAACATATTCCACATTACGTTCAGTGCTCGCCCCAACACAGCCTTCTACTGTGGCTTATGCAAACATTGTAGCTGCGTTGAAACGTCATTACAGTCCAGCGCCATCAGAGATAGTTCAGCGTTTCCATTTTCACAATTGTAAGCAGAAACCTAATCAAAGCATTTTTAACTACATTGCTGAGCTTCGACGTCTCTCTGTGCACTGCGCTTTTGGAGATCAGTTAGATGCCATGCTGCGTGATAGGCTTGTGTGTGGAGTTGTGGATGAGGCGCTACAACGACGGCTATTGGCTGAACCCACGCTCACATTTAAAGAGGCAGAGGAAAAGGCACTAGCCGCCGAGACTGCATTGTTAAATGCTCGTCTACTTCGTCAGCAACAACATGAATCACTGCCTCAAGATGATGTTCATTATGCAGCACATACGCATGCATCAGCAGCACACAAAGTTGCAGCTACAAGTGAATATAAAAAGCGTGATAAATCATGCTACAGGTGTGGCGGCCAGCACATCCCACAAGCCTGTAAGTTTTCCACTGCTGTATGCCATTATTGCAAAAAAAGAGGACACATTGCTCGGGTGTGTTTAACAAAGACTAGACACAGTAGTGACAAGGATTCAGCCGGTAGCACAGCAGAACAACATACAAACATTATAACTCACGACCCACAGAATGAGTACTCTGTTTACAGTGCCACTTCCAAACCAAAACTAGGAGGGCAGAAGCCATATTTGGCCACGGTAATACTGAACAAGCAAGCACACACAATGGAAGTAGATTCTCCTTGATTAGTGAGCATACTTATCACTCGCTGTGGCCTTCTCAACCCCCTGAAATGCATGAAGACAATGGAGTTCTAAAGCAGTGGTCACAAGCAACTTTGGAAGTGAAAGGAAAAATATTTGTGGAAGTAATGTTCAAAGCAACACAAAAAACACTGCCTTTATTTGTCATAAGGGGCCAGGGCCCTAGTCTGCTGGGACGGGACTGGTTTGATGCCCTTGGAATATCGATTGAAGGAGTGCACGGAGTACAGCTTCAGTCCATAGAAGAAATACTGGCTGAATATTCGGAGGTATTCCAGGACATTGGGGTTTTCCGGATGCCCCCAATCTCAATTGACATTGATTCCACAGTTACACCACGTTTCTTCAAAGCCCGACCAGTTCCTTTCGCTTTACGACCACAGCTTGATAAGGAGCTGGATGAATTGGTGGCTCAGGGAATTTTTGAACCTGTGCGGCATGCAAAGTGGGCCACACCCATAGTGGCCGTAGCAAAAAAAGATGGGGGCTTGAGGATTTGCGGTGATTATCGTGGTACTGTCAATACGGCTGTTAAGCCTGATGTGTACCCCATACCCACAGCGTCTGAACTGTTCTCAAAACTAGCAGGAGGAGTAGTTTTTACTAAACTTGATTTGAAACAAGCTTATCAGCAGCTTCCATTGGATGACCAGTCAGCCGACTTACTGACTATTAACACTCACTGCGGACTTTTCCGGGCTCGGCGATTGCAGTTTGGAGTGTCAACAGCAGTTTCAATGTTTCAAAGATTTATGGACACCCTGCTCGCAGGAATCCCAGGTGTCCAGCCATACCTGGATGACATCCTAATTTCAGGAAAAACCATGGAGGAACACAACACACGGCTAAGGGCTGTACTGAAGTGCTTTGCTGAAGCTGGTTTGCGACTAAAAAAAGAGAAAAGCATTTTTGCCGCTACCCAAGTGGAGTTTTTGGGGTTTTGTGTGGATAAGGATGGCATCAGACCAACCTGTGAAAAAGTGGAAGCTATCCAAAAGGCCCCGCCTCCACAGAACAAGACAGAGCTCCAGGCATTTTTGGGGCTTCTTAATTTTTACAGTTGTTTTCTTCCTAACAAGGCCACTGTCTTGGAGCCCCTGCATCGTCTCCTTGACCAGTCCGCTACTTGGCAGTGGGGAGCAAAGCATGAGACAGCATATGTTCAGGCGAAACAGTTGCTGCAAACAGATAAAGTGCTGACGCATTACGATGAAAAGAAACCCCTGGCAGTAGTTTGCGATGCTTCGCCCTATGGGCTTGGGGCTTTATTGTTTCACTTGGAGAATGATGGTCAGGAAAAGCCCATTTGCTTCGCCTCTAGAACAATGACCACCACTGAGCGGAATTATGCCCAGATTGATAAGGAAGCATTGGCGGTTGTTTTCGCTGTCAGAAAGTTTCACCAGTACCTAGCAGGTCGCCACTTCGTGGTTTTTACGGACCACAAGCCCCTGCTTGGACTCTTGCACCATTCCAAGCCAATGCCTGCCATCCTTTCACCACAGATGCTATGTTGGAGTTTGATCATTGGAGCTTATGACTATGAGCTGTGTTACAGACACTTAAGGACCAGTGATGGGCAAGTGCACAGAAGGCACGTTGATCAGCTGCTGGACAGGGTGGCACCCTCACTGGGCCCATCAAGGCCCAAGCCAGATGGCTACACTGGCTCTCTACCAAAGACCTCAGAGGTGGAAATGCCTGAGTTACAGTTGCCCGCAATAGAAATGGAAAACCCTGGTGAGGAAATTGCTGGGGCTGAGACCATGTCAGAGTCCCCTCCTTCTAGGAGGTACCCAGTGAGAGAGCATCATCCCCCAAGAAGATTTTCAGATTTTGTGGACTGGGGGAAAGAGGTGTAGTGTATTGGCAAAAAATAAGGAGGTTGCTTTAAGAGGGCGGAAGACTGGGATGGGCGTTCCTAGTTTTCCCCAGGGGGGGAAGTTGGTGTTTTTGT
Source organism: Anabarilius grahami (assembly GCA_003731715.1). Lineage (NCBI taxonomy): Eukaryota > Metazoa > Chordata > Actinopteri > Cypriniformes > Xenocyprididae > Anabarilius > Anabarilius grahami. Next base: position 2,868,914 of record RJVU01017965.1, read on the forward strand.
CAGACTGTTTAAGTGCTGGCTGAAGATGTATGTTCTGTTCTGCGTTGCATCAATTCAGTAAAGTTCTCAGATTACGACAGCCTCTTGATGTCATTCAAATATACTACAAGGCAGAGGTGGTAAAATCCTTGGTCCCTCTAGGGGGTTCATTAAATTCATTAATCTGGTGAACTTTGAGAGTTCAAAATAAGGGCTCCAACCCATGTTCATTATGCAAATTGAACAAAGAAAAAGTCTGTGCATTGACTTGTACCTGAATCCACTGTTAAAAATAAATCATACAACTGCCTGATGATGATATTCTCTGATTTAGAAATCTGCACTTGATCATCAAATTACAATTATTCAAATTCTCAGTGTTACGTATGATGATATGGTAACATATCAAACTGAAGTAGGCTGCTTAAAAATTAACATTTTTTAAACATAAAAGTTCTTCTTTGGCTAAATTACATTTACTTAATTGCCTAAAAACAGGCTTTGCTCCCTTCAACCTTAAATTGTCACTGTTGATGTTCATTACATCATTGTTGGAAAACACTCTTATCAGAATAATGTCTGTTAGTTAAGCTTGTGTATATTTTTAGTTATAGCTGTTAAGTTATAAACCAATATCTCATGAAGGGTTTTTCCTTTGTGTTTTATATAATGGCCACTAGGAGGTGCTCTAGGCACATGTTTTCCCTTAAGAGAAATACGTTCAGTTGAAAACGAAAGTAAAAGAGTGACGCACGTTCGTTGCGTCTTACCATGAAATGAGATGTCTTTATTAAAATCAACTCATTAATGATTTATCTCTCATCCACCCGCAATTAATTGGAATGGTTTTTTTTTATTACGTGGCCCGCCTGATCCACAGTATCGAACGGTTCTAGAATGGACACAGGCCAGGAACCCACAACAGAACCGTGTCAGTGGAAAATGGGTATCTGAGCATGTGACTGGCTGTCTGAGATTTGTCGACAGACGGAGGTGGCACGAAATTTAATGGAAATGGGGTAGGGAGCAACAGCTCATTTGCATTTAAAGGTACACACAAGAAAACTGCATGTTTTTGCTTACTCCCCAAATAAGTGACAAATTGGACTATAATAAATGATCTGTGGGGTATTTTGAGCTGAAACTTCAAAGACACATTCACCAGAGTCTTATATTACATCCCGTAGAACGGGGCATAATAGGGGACCTGAAAAACTGAAAAAAAAGCTTATTCACAATATTTTTTTAATGTTTTGTTAATAATATAGAAGTAATATTAAAATGGCATCGATGGACAGAAATAACATTATTGGATTATAATGACAAAAATAATTACAGAATTGTAATTGTAAATATTAAAATATTTCTTTAATATTCTTAAGCGACTGAGCTGTTTGTGTGTGTCTGTGTGTCATTGTGTCAATTAAGTTATTTTTGTGCTATTTTCCCTTGTCTGCCATTATATAAAATTCACTTTAGCTTATTTAATTGAGTCTGTTTATAGAAAAGTGGACATAACCATTACTGAATGAATTACTTTCTCTCTCTCTGTGTGAGTGTCTGTGTGTGAGTGTGTTCTTGTTTATATTACATCGTGGGGACCAAATGTCCCCACGATGTAATAAAAACCTGAGTTCACCTACATCGTGGGGACCAGCCAGCGGTCCCCACGAGGGAAATGGATTAATAAACATACTAAATGATGTTTTTTTGAAAATGTAAAAATGCAGAATGTTTCCTGTGATGGTTAGGTTTAGGGATAGGGGTAGTGTAGGGGGATAGAATATACAGTTTGTACAGTATAAAAACCATTACGCCTATGGAGAGTCCCCACTAAGATAGCAAAACAAACCTGTGTGTGTGTGCGTGTGTGTATTTGTTTGTGTGTGTTTGATTTCTAGGTTGCTGTCAAAAGCAAAGCAGTTTATTATAAATAAACTACTTCACACTACTGAAAAGAATTGATAAAAGTTAATCTTTAACTTTCAAATCTTTAATCTTTTACTCAACATAATATATTATTATATTAAAATATAACAATATTTTGCTCCGTATTTGTTTTCTTTTGTTTTTTATGCATATTACAGCATTACATTGTTAGATTAGCAACACTGTAACATCAAACAATTTGAATTGATTGAGAATTTGAGTTTTTGCTAGCGTAGAGCTTTTCAAATCATTCACTTATGAGATTCCTTGTTTAGGATGATGGTGCTGCCTATGTAGGTTGTAGGCAGCGAAGCAGTTCACTGTGTTTTGAGACAAGCTCATTTTCTTCGTTTTTTGTCTGTATTTACTGCAGTCTGTGCTTCATGCGGGTGGTCAGGTTGAATCACACTCACTCACGTTTGTCACTGACATCAAACCATGTCACTACGTGATTAGAAACACAACCCTGCTAACATGATCGTATCCCCCTCAAAGCCCATTGAAAGTGTATTCGTATTCAGGTAGGGCTGCGAATCACTGGTCCGTCTCACGGGGAAGCGCACACACACTCACCTGAATGGATTAAACAGAGCCAGGCCATTTCCCTGAGAAACAAACAGTTGTTACCTTAAAGAAAATATAATCAGTCTTATTTTTGGCTGCAGTCTTATTAATGACTCTGGATCCTTATTAGTTCTGGGTGCCATTCATCACACAGTGACTTGGTTTAGCACCGAATGCAAACACTTAAACATCCACATGTCAATTCAGTGAGATTTGAGAGGATTTTCTGTGACAAAATATGGTCTGTTTCTCACACAAAGCTATTATATGGCTAATGAACACTTGGAATATAGTGCATATCATCACTGTTATGGCGGTTTCCCAGCTAACAGGGAATGTTCTCAGAGTGTTCTGGTTCTCTAAAAGTTAAACATGCTTTCCTGCAATGTTTGTTCACAATTATCTGGTCTTTAATAATGTTTTGAGAACATTATTTGTACATCATTCATGGAATGTTTTTTTTTTTCTGAAATGTTTTAGTTGGATGCTCGTCTAAAACGAGTTTTTAGATGTTACTGCTTGTTTCATTGAACATTCGAAAGTTTCCTTCTCAGAATGTTTGAAGAATGATAAAATGGAATGTTCCCTTATCATTTGTAAAACCAAGAAAACATTTTTAAATGAAAAATGGAAGTTTTGAAGTATTCAAATTAATGGGAACATTAGCAAATTATTCTTAGAACATATTTTTTGTTAGTTGAGTTGGGTTAATGGTGTGTTTATGATGTTTGTTTGTTTTTTTGTCTTTTTTGGAGCTTGACAGCAAATCGTCACTTATGTTTTTGTTGAATTGAAAAGCAGCACAAAAATTCTTAAAAATAACTTATGTTGTGTTTTATAGAAGAAAGAAAGAAAGTGATGTCAGAAGTTTAAAGGGGACCTATTATGCCCCTTTTCACAAGATGTAATATAAGTCTCTGGTGTCCCCATTATGTGTCTGTGAAGTTTCAGCTCAAAATACCCCACAGATCTTTTATTATACACTCTAAAAACTCCTGGGTTATTTCTTTAACCCATTTTCTGGGTTATTTGTGTTGGGTTAAAATTATGGGTTATTTTTTCAGAGAGTAACCATTTTCTGGGTTATAGGGCTAATATTTTGACCCAATTCCTGGGTTGTTTAGGTTTGTGGGTTATTTTTCAAAGAGTAACCCATGTTCTGGGTTAATGCCCCTTCCCCCCGCCCCCCGCTGTTGTTCTGGAATTTTCTCACAACAGTCGTTTGAATAACCGTCACTTGAACTTGAACGCGCTCGACCCGTTTTGGCCTGGGCTTCTTCGGTGCAACTTCGTCGCGTATTCAAGGTAAGCAAGTATTTTCAGTGTCAATGTTACGTAAACTTTTCTGTGTTCATGTCCCCGTTGCTAGTTTAGCACCATTTGCTGAAAAAATGACCATGGCTTACCGTGGTAATTCTGTGGTTAGCATGTAGCCGCCCGCGGATATCGCGACAACATCTAACTAGTTTAAAGTCCGTGTAAAGTCAAAATAAATATGTGTTTTGAGTTTGTCAGACTAAATATGAAAGTGTTATTAACCACCCAGCCAAATTTGAATGATTAAAAATAACGATAAGTTCATGAAATTAGGTGTCAAAATGGTTGAAATGCTTTATACACATCGTTGAGGAGTATGACCTATTTAATGTGTTTAGAAGAAAATGACTGAATTCACTTTACACGGTCTTTAAATTCTATTTTTCATAAACTCTGCTGTACTTATCTCATTGTTATAATACTGGTAATAATACGATAAGTACAGTGTAGTTAGTGGCGACTTCATGCCGCGTTAAGGGGGTCGAACACCGGACGAGAAGCGCCGCGTCCAGGACAACTCGAGGTATCGCGTACTTTCTCAGTTTATGGCCAGCAATATTGTTATGTTTTAGGACATTGTGGAATTAAGATAATGTCAGTACTATGTTATGATTGTACTGTATAATTAAATACAACCGTTGCTGAGTCTGCAGTCTGAACACTTTACCTCAGAGCGTCCGTTAACTGAATGAATTGAGAATATCACCTGAAAATCCAATAACACCAGCAATTTTCATTCAAGCAGCTGATTTCTGTGAATTAATGTAAAACTAAATTTATATTGTAGCACATGTGAGGTCGGTATATACATTAACGACAATTTGAGACAAATAAGTGTAAATTTAATATAAATCTATGTGGCGCTCTGTGGCGCTGCGGGATTTTGAACAAGGTCCTGAAGCGTTGCTGGGCGCCGCCGGTGTGTGTACATTCATAGAGAATAATGTGTTTGAATATTAAATACGCTTCTGGTCCGGTGTGCGACCCCCTTTAGCCCAGCTAGAGCGACCAGGCAACACAATAGTTGAGTTATGTTAACCAGCTGCGCTGTGCTTATCATATTATACAGTGCTCTATGGGCTTAAGTAGTGAGAGTTAAAGAAGCGTGTCAAGTCTTCAAATTGTTGCTAACATCTATTGCTATGTTTTCTCCAGGTCATTTTAAATGGACAGCTTTGTCGCTGATAAGCTAACTGAGTGGCGGACGTCTGAGCTGATAGAGAATTTTAGAGGTGAGCGTTTTACTCTTTAAAGGGATAGTTCACCCAAAAATGAAAATTTGATGTTTATCTGCTTACCCCCAGGGCATCCAAGATGTAGGTGACTTTGTTTCTTCAGGAGAACACAAATGATGATTTTTAACTCCAACCGTTGATGTCTGTCAGTCTTATAATGCGAGTCAATGGTCACACAATTTATAAGAGTCAATAAACATGCACAGACGAATCCAAATTAAACCCTGCAGCTCGTGACGACACATTGATGTCCTAAGACACGAAACGATCGGTTTGTGCGTGAAACCGAACAGTATTTATATCATTTTTGACCTCTAATACACCACTATGTCCAACTGCATTCACGCTCTGACAACGGCAGTGATGTCTCGCACATATACTTCAATGAGAGCGAGACATCACTGCCGTTGTCAGAGCGCGATCAGACATCACCAAGCGAATGCTGAACGCAGTTGGACATAGTGGTGTTTTAGAGGTAAAAAATGATATAAATACTGTTCGGTTTCTCGCACAAACCGATCGTTTCGTGTCTTAGGACATCAATGTGTCGTCACGAGCCGCAGGGTTTAATTTGGATTCGTCTGTGCATGTTTATTGACTCTTATAAATTGTGTGACCATTGACTCGCATTATAAGACTGACAGACATCAACGGTTGGAGTTAAAAATCATCATTTGTGTTCTCCTGAAGAAACAAAGTCACCTACATCTTGGATGCCCTGGGGGTAAGCAGATAAACATCACATTTTCATTTTTGGGTGAACTATCCCTTTAAATGTGTCAGTGCAAGATTTTGTGACAGTCACAACTTCTTCGACAGTGGGGAATGCATATCTATAATAACCCTTATAGTTAAAAGATACTTGTGCCTTGTCTTTAAGCTGTTATGGATAATAATGGGCCTGATATTCACCTTTGCATTAATGTCATTATTACACTTGTTAATGAAAGAAAAGATGGACAGTATAGACTGTCATTCACACAAAATGGGTAATGCTGCAAAAGAACCACATTAGTTAACTAGCAAATGCACGTTTTTTCTTTTTTTCTAAAACAAAACAAAAAAACAACAGCATTCCCTTAAAAGTGATTATTTGTTAGCTTGATAATCAAAGAGTGTCTGGTGAGTGGTTCACAATTGTCTCGACTTATTAACAATACTCATGTTGTCTTGTTTTCTGTCTTTCAGGTGAAGACAGAGATGAGGAGGCATTTCTTCTCTTAGATGAGGACACTATCAAAAATCTTGTCCCTCAAGTTCAATCCAGTTATTGAATGTTGTCAAATGTTTTAGAGAGAATGAGTTGTTTATTTTTCTATTTTTTCTAATGTTATTACAGTGTGACCTAAAATAAATAGGTCCAAGTGTGTAGAGTTTATGTAGAGTTTAATTTAATTTAATGCAATAAAAATGTAAAAGTGCTTGAAGTGTATATGTGCCTGAAGTTTTATTTTCTGAAATAAGGCATACTAGCATAGTAACCCAAGTTAGGTTATTTTTGACCTTTGACCTTTTGTTAAAAAGGGACCTACTAATTTCTGGGTCATTTCAACCCAGATATTGGGGTTGTTCTTTTGACCCAGAAGTTGGGTTATATTAACTACAATGTTGGGTTATTTTAACCCAACATTTGGGTCAGGTATTTAACCCAGAAGTTGGGTCAAAAAGAATAACCCATTTTTCTGGGTTGAAATAACCCAGAAATTAGTTGGTCCCTTTTTAACCCAGGATTTGGGTCAAAAATAACCCATTATGGGTTATTTTTGACCCAGGAGTTTTTAGTGTGTAGCTTGTCAAATTTGCCCTTATTTGGGTGTGAGCAAAAACAAGCCGTTTTTGTGTGTGCCATTTTAAATGCAAATGAGCTGCTGCTCCCGGCCCCCTTTCCAGAAGAGGGCGGAGCTTTCACAGCTCTCGCTTCGGTTGCTCAACAACAACAAAGCTGGAGAATCTCACGCAGCCAAAATGAGGATTGTCAGTAACGGTGCTCAGCCTTACATTGTTCAAACGGAGTCGACACTGATGGAGAGACTCAGGAAGAAGTTACAACTTTTAGAATGAAACTGGACGTTTCTGAATGGTTAATGGATAAATTTATGTAGTTGCTACTCTTCGATGCTACTCTTCGACTAGCATGTGCCGTCATGTTAATCTTTTGTGCAAATCCAGCGTTGAATTGACCCTCGTATGTGAAGCAGTCCAGTGTAAAATGACGGCAACAACACTCTACTACAACAACTCTTCCTCTTCTCTAAAGCAGCCCAACATGGCCTCACCCCCTTTGTTGTGTGTTCTCAGGGGCGGGGTTTATGTAAATTTGAGAGTTTGAGATGTCACTAACCCGGTAAGAAGCTCGTTGTAGTCCCTACCAGCCGTTTGTTGTAGTCCTTAAAACAGCGATTTCTTTAAAAGAAAATATCTCCCTTTGCATTGAACTTTGAGCGTCGTAACTTTTCAGATATTGTTTATGCTCAAACAGCAACATTACACACTAACTAAAGTAAAAAAAAAGTGAAATTATAATCAAGGACCCCTTTAATAATTTAGTGAATTTTTCTTTTAACTCAGAGCTCAGGATCCGGACACTCAGTTTGAACACTTTTGATTCTTCACAATGACTCAGTTCTTTTGAGTCTGTTCAGATTGATTCAGTTCTCTCAGGGAGTTTTGAGTCTTTGTTTTAGCACTTTTGCTCCAAATAATATCTAATACTTAGTCTTTTTCTGAGTATATGACTTGTAAATAATGTTTTTTAATGTGTATATTTGTTTAGTAGTTTTGTATACATTCGCTAAACTCATCTAAACCAATTACAGCCCAAAAGTTTGATACTTTTGAAAGGCTGTCAATGAAGAAATTATGATTTTAGTGCCTATAATGGCATCTACTCTGGTACTTCAGTACAAAATCATCACATGCTGAATTTATTAAATAATTCATTATGATCAAAGCTGATGCAATGAGAGTGATTCTTGCTATAGCAGAAGCCAGATTTCACATGCTCAAGTTACACATGGTGCTAGTCATTAATGTGGCTTCTCAAGTTCGTTACAGACTCATTTAGTACTGATTAATCTATGCTAATGAGCATTTTTCAGATTTGAGTGCCGAGGGCAGAGAATAATTGAACAGGCGGAGAGTCTCAGATATCATTCTGTCAAGTTTTGAGCTTGTATTTATTGATTTATACTTTAAATTATTTATTAATAATATATGATATATGTTTAATCTGCTCTTTCCGAAGCACTGAGCTTAATTTATTCATATGCATATGTATTACGTCCTCTCTTATAACTGTCGTAATTACGAACATTAAAGAAACTGGTCTTTGATGTTGTTTGAATATTAATGAAGCACTAGATAATGACAGACCAGGGATGTGGGCTGCTTTTATAATGGACAGCATAGAAACACAACAGAATATGGTTTGTTATTCAGTGGAGACATTGCTATTGTTAAAAGCATTGCTAGCGATAGTGCTCGTAAGTATTGAACTTTGGTGCATAACCATTTATGCATCGCACAATTATGATACATTAAACGTTCCAGCTTCAGGTGAACAGACTTACAGTTGTCACATGGCAAACAATAAAGTAGGTGAAAAAAATCAGATCACAGAGACATGAAGGTGCAGGGCAGGAAGAAAACACTTAGAACACCTTGGCAACCGCATAGCAACGCACTGGCAACAGCATCATGATGGGATGTTTTGCCTGGTGGAGCACTGATCACGTTTGCTTCAGGAAATGTAGTTCAGAAAAGTACATTCATTCAGATTCTCTCTGTATGTGTGTTTGCATGTGTGTGTGTGTGGTTTTGTTATAGAAAGACTCTTTGTTTTGACTCATAATGCTCACACTCTTATTGAAATAATTTAGCGCCATTGTTATGAACAATATGTAATCTGCAACTGGGTTGCAGCACTATGCCATATAGTGTCATTAGTGTGTGTGCGCGCAACCTGTCCTTTGCTCAGCTCACAGACTGAGGATTTTAGGAACATTAAAGTTTGTGGTCCTTTACAAGACACTATCACACTTCATAAAGTTCTTGTTATAATGTAAAGTATTTCCACTTGATAGCATTTTACAGTTTTTCACACATTTCTTGAAACCTTCACCCATTTTCTCACAACATTAAACACTAAACCAAATCTTCAAACTGCATTCAGAGAACATCTGACTCTTGTGGCAAAATCAGATCGTACACACATAAATCAGCATATTAACTCTACAGGCCATTCATTAGACACTAACAAAATGGAGAACAGCATCCAGAACATGTAGTTATAGAAGAATATTGTATACAGTAAACAAAATTTGCAATTATGTAAAAAGTGTAGTAATGTCAATTAAGTAAGGTGATTATATTGTATACTGTATGTACTGCAAGTACAGTATTGTACTGAATATTGTATAGAATTGAATGTCTGCATATTCAGCACTTGCATACTGTAAAAATACAGTAGTTAACTGCAAAATCCCAAAACGTCAAAAACTCTAAATGGAAAGCTCACTTAAAAAAGTTGTGCAACAGCAAATCAAGAAGTGTTGTGTGTAAACGATGACAACTGTGTTGTAGTTGTGTGTAAAGGGTTAGTTCACCCAAAAATGAAATTTCTGTTATTAATTACTCACCCTCATGTCGTTCCACACCCATAAGACTAGGGCTGGGCGATATGGCTGAAAACTGTATCACGATATCAGTGTTTCATATCGGTCGATATCGATAATTATTGATATTTTTTATGACCCATTTAAAATAAGGACCAGGAGAAAAATATATTACATTTAAACATTTTTATTTTAAACTTAACCTTCCTCTGATCATAATCAGTTATTAAGACAGAAATGTCAACAACCATGGAAAACTCAAATAATTAAAATGTAAACATAAGTCTAAAGTAGGGTGACCACCCGTCCTGCATTTTGCGGGACAGTCCCAAAATTAGGAGCTTTGTCCCGCGTTTCATTTATGTCTGTAATTTTTTTTCATCCCTGAAATTACAATACCACAGTAAGAAATATAATAAAAACTGTGAGCATTTAAAAATCTATTTGTGCAGCCGTCATATTCTAGCTGTGAAAATAACCAACCAGTGCAATCATAGAGAGAGGTTTTCCCGCTGATGACAACTGAGTGGACAGCGCAAAGGGATAAGAGCAGGCCTCATCAAAGTCAGTAAACACAACTACACTACACCAGCAAGGATTTCATCTCACATACTGGATAAGAACCTCAAGAACTGCTCAAAGCTGCCCAAATCGATGATTTAAAGCATGTAATCATCCATCCTGATGTTAAATATTTACATTTACATTTACATTTATGCATTTGGCAGACGCTTTTATCCAAAGCGACTTACATTGCATTATACTATACATTTGTATCTGAGTATGTGCAATCCCTGGGATCAAACCCATGACCTTGGCATTGCTAGTGCCATGCTCTAACCACTGAGCTACAGGAAAGGAATATTTACAACGAACGGCGGCGATCAGGCGCCACACACGGAAATGGTCGAGCACACAGAAAAACGAGATATTCTCCATTTGTTTTAACCAATACAAAATTGTGAAATTCAGACACGACTTTCTTCTCACGTTAATATTTCATTTAATGCGGGTTCTATGGCGTTATTATATTGAAAAATGTCGAGCGCGCATCAAATGCGCGAGCAATTTCTCCACTCACAGGCGGATTCCCTTGCACAAAACTGGACGCTTGCGCGCTCTCTCTCAGATATCACATCTGCGCGCTCAAACTTTTGTCCTCTTGCATGTGCAGCCGTGAATCTAGAATTGTCTTCTTTCCAGGATTTAATGTTGCCATAAGCGCAACATTATAGTGTGGGCACCCACCGGCAGAAACATTAATCGGCGCATATGCCAACAAATGTAAATCAATATTTACATAGCATAATAGTTTTTTTTTTTTTATCTGTCTAAATTTATCTGTCTCATGTGTCCCGCATTGTCCCGCAAAATCACATCTACTGTCCTGCAACAGATCAATAGTCAGGTGGTCACCCTAGTCTAAAGTCACAATGAGCACATTTCCTCTTTTATTTACAATTTCCTCGCTCGCTGCGGCACTCATTTTCTGCAGTCGCCGGTTACTGAAGAGGAATCCAGCAGACCAGCACGAGACAACGATATGGCGCAACCAATATTGATACTGTTACATGATTGGCTGTTAGCGTGTCACTCCCTACGTTGCTAGGTTACCAGAGAGCGAGTGCCTTTGTTAATGCAACCAAACTTGCTTCGCAACCTCTGTTTTCTTCCGACGAAGAATAAAAAATATCGAACGTTTTATCGAACACATTTTTTATTGATATCGATCACGTGTCTATCGCGATACATATCATTATCGCTTTATCGCCAAGCCCTACGTAAGACCTTCGTTCATCTTCGGAACACAAATTAAGATATTTTTGATGAAATCCGATGGCTCAGTGGGGCCTCCATTGCAAGATAATTAACACTTTCAGATGGCCAGAAAGGTACTAAAGAAGTATTTAAATCAGTTTATGTGACTACAGTGGTTCAACCTTAATGTTATGAAGCAACGAGAATACTTTTTGTACACCAAAAAACAAATAACGACTTTATCCAACAATATCTAGTGATGGGCGATTTCAAAACACTGCTTTGAAGCTTTACGAATCTTTTGTTTCGAATCAGTGGTTCGGAGCGCGTATCAAACTGCCAAAGTCACGTGAACCATTGAACTTTTAAAATGTTTTGAAACACTTATGACGTAACGAAGCCTCGTTTACTGAAATCACGTGACTTTGGCACACTCTCCGATACACTCTCCGAACCACTGATTCGAAACGAAAGATTCAAAGCTTCATGAAGCAGTGTTTTGAAATCGCCCATCACCAGATATTGTTGAATAAAGTCGTTATTTAGTTTTTTTTTGGTGCAGAAAAAGTATTTTCGTCTAAATATGTCTTTAGTAGCTTTCTGGGCATTGAAAGTGTTAATTATCTTGCTGTCAATGCAGGCCTCAGTGAGCCATCAGATTTCATCAAAAATATCTTAGTTTGTGTTCTGAAGATGAACGAAGGTCTTACGGGTGTGGAATGAATGAAGGTGAGTAATTAATGACAGAATTTTCATTTTTGGGTGAACTAACCCTTTAACATTTGCCACTCATGTTTACCGTTTGGCAACACGAGTGCATCACAGTGAGAAATGTGTTTTAGTGAGTGAGAATACGTTTAGAGTTTTGCATGTGATTTGCAAATGGTGTTTAACTGCTTGAATCTGTTTAATGTTTTGCAGAAAGAGGGATTTATTTAACAAATGGGTTTAGATCTTTGAGAACTTGGTCTTACCAATTGTAAAAAACTAAAAAACAAACAAACAAAGAGTTAACAAAAATAGCTACATTTAGACTACTTACATTTCAATATCTTTTAAAATTACTATTTTATAGTTTATTTTATATTATATTTATTATTTATAAAATGTATGTAATTAAAAATAACTTGTTTAACTTTGTTGTTATTTTTAAATAAAAATGTATTATTATTTGTATATGCTGTATATTATATTAATATTTAGTATATTATAATTTAATATTATATTTATTGTATTTATTAAAATATATCATCTTCGGTCACACTTTAAATTAGGGTCCAATTCTGACTATTAACTATTAACTATGACTTTTGCCTCAATAAACCCTTAATTACTGTTTATTAATTGTTAGGAAGGTAGTTGTTAAGTTTCAGATTAAGGGATGTAGAATATGGTCATGCAGAATAAGGAATTAATATGTGCTTTATAAGTACTAATAAACAGCCAACATCCTAGTAATATGCATGCTAATAATAAACTAGTTAATAGTGAGAATCGGAAACTAAAGTGTTACTTAATTTTTATTTCAATTAAATTAATTTCTGTATTTTTTTTCTATAAAAACAGTGAGGATTGATTGTTAGATGCAATTGTCTCTCCTTTCTGCTTTCCTTTGCTAGTTGGAAACTTTAATTATTTGGATTTTCTAGCTGTCAGCCTTTTAGTTTAGTTGAGTTATTTTTATAGACCAGTGCTGTACAAGCAAGATTTATAAAACAATAACAATATACAACAGAATTACCACAACAACAATTACTTATTATTGGTAAATCTGCACTATATCAACAGCTAAACTACTGTATGTGGTTAAAAATGTAATTTGGGTTATAGTGTATAGGGTTAACATGTGGTTATAGTAGCACCATCATCACGCCTCAACACTGAATGACACATAATGGCAGAAACAAGCTTTATAATCAGCCTGAAGCTCTAGTGGTCTTTTGAAGACACAAACACACACACATCACAAGATTTTGAGATATATCTCTGGCCTATACAGTGACCCTGGATTGATTCTTGCAGTGATTATCTAAGGTTTTTTGGCCGTGTTCAGCACAGCTGATCTCTTCTCACTGGAGTTGTAAATGAATCATCAAAGTTCATCTCATGGACTCTGATCACTGGCTCCGGATCATTCATCCCACTAAATTTAGTGCTTCGCTTCACAGTTCCTTACCTTTAGTTTAAACTCCCGCAGGCTTTACCTTTAACACTGAATTTAAACACCTTCTCTTTGCTTTTATGTGTCTCTCTCTCTCTCGTATAGCTGCATGGAGGATTTTTATGGTGTTTTTTTGGAGCTTGACGGTGTAAATCAGTAGTTCAAGTTCCTTTAATGACTCGTGGTTTCTCCTGCTCTTTTGTTTCTGACACTGACATCCATCGATCCACAAGTTCCTGCCAAAAAATGGGACAGAATTACCTGATGTTCGCTGTTGTTCGTAACGCTGATGTTAAATCGCTCTGACCTTCATCTAGTGCTTCTCTCTCTCTCTATGTGTGTGTATATGTGTGTGTTTGTGAATGAGTGACAGATTAATGATAGATGTGGCATTTACATTTGCACCATCAGATCTGCTTAAGCCTCCGGTTTCTCCTGCTCTTTGTTTCTGACTCCGACGTTCATCGATCCGTCACTTCCTGCCAGAAACGTTTGCAGAGCCCGACAGAATTACCTCAAACTATTAGTCTCCCTCTATCTGCTCGTGACGCTCAGATTAAAGAGCTGTGTGCGGTGAACGCTGTGACCTCCATCTAGTAAACACACACACACACACACAGTTCACTAACCTCGCATGCCCTCGTATCACAGCCTTCTGGCCCCTCCCACCAACTCACCATTTAATTTGCATGTCATCACTATAGTAATGGTCGTCATGGCGATGAGCTCTGAAAGTTCTGGTCTCTGTAATTAAGTTAATTGAGCTTAATATCTCTGTGCACACACACATAAAGTTACACACACGAGTATCTGTTAACTGAATGCTGTTCTTTTGAACTTTCTGTTCATCAAAGAATCCTGTCAAAAAAAAAATCAAAATCCAGATTTTCACAAAAATATAAAGCAGCACAAGTGTTCATAATACACTCGAAAAAATGCTGGCTTAAAACCAACCCAAGTTGGGTTGAAAATGAACCCAAAATAGGTTGGAAATTAAAAATCATAATTACTAGAGGAAACACTAATAATCAAAAGGTGGACATTTATTACAGTTAACTCAAATTGTACGTTTTCATTCATTTCACACAAATTGTATATCATGTGGACCGTTTTCTCAAAACACTATTAACAAAATTCTCAGTTCATACATTCAACCAAAACTTTAATAAATCAGGAATAAAACAATCACAGCTATTTTCATTGACTTTACGCAAATCACAACATGTATGTACCATTTGTCCAAACACAACATACAAAACTCTGGAATTTGTCATATTATCAAATGCACTTGGTATGTTTTCAGTTAGCCCCAAACTGATAACTGCGTGATTAATAATACACACAACACAGGAAATGCAGTTTTCACAAATGTTTATCACAATTGCATTATGTAATAGGGAAAATATTAAAAGGAAAGTATAAATAGAGCAAGAAAATGTGCAAGAGAAGAGGGAAATAAAGAGGTTTAAGCGTAAAGGTGGTTTGTGGGTAGAGGAAGGGGTGTAATGAGAAGGAAATGAAAGATATATATATATATATATATAGATAGAAGACATAGAAGGAGATCATAGATGAGGAGAGAGAAGGAAGTAAAAGGAGGAGAAGAGCTGAATATAGCGGAGGACACTGGTGTAGTGGAAAGAGCAAGAGGAGAAATTGTAAGAAGACATGGACAGCAGGGTGGAAGGGGGTCAGAATTACCCTAATTTAGTGCTTCTTAATCCTGTTCTTAATCTTTTATTTATAAGAAATTCAAGATAAAATACTTTTGCATAATGTTATGTTTGAATATACATATAAAAGCTGTTGAGATAATTGAAAAACTTATTGTCAAATGTCAGGGTGGCACAACAGCTAATATTTTATTATCAACTGACAAGGTAATAATGTTAAGCCTGATACTGTAATGCAACATCCAGAGGAAATCAATAATCATTGAGGCAGAGAAGGGGTGTAGATATCTCTCAAATACTGATATAAACAGCTCATTTCAAGTATGGGTAGATATATATTTACACATTTTTGGTTGTACAACCTGACAAAAAAAGAATAATAAAAAAAAAAAGAATTTAAACACTTTGAAATGTTATGTAACAACTCAAACGTGTTTAAACACATTGTTCATGACTCAAAAACATGCATTACATCAGTTTAAATATTTTTTATTTTTAAATTGATTGAGAAAAACTGTAATAAGCAATTTAATAAATGTTTATTATATTAATGTAATTATTATTCATTAAACAAATTAATAAATGTTCATTTTCAACATATTTTGGGTTTATTTTAAGGAAGCAATACAGTCATTTTTAAACAATAGTTGATTTAAATAAAACTACCCAGCAGGTTGAGCAATCATTTAACTCAACCACTGTATTAAAACAACCCAATCGCTGGGTTTGTCCATTTTCAACCCAACTTGGGTTGTAAGAAATGTTTCTTGAGCAGCAAATCGGCAAATTAGAATGATTTCTGAAGGATCATGTGACACCGAAGACTGCAGTAATGATGCTGAAAATTCAGCTTTGATCTCAGGAATAAATTACTGTTTAAAATATATGAAGATGGAAAACATCAATTGTAATATTTAACTATTTTTTACTGTATTTTTGATCAAATAAATGCAGCCGTGGTGAGCAGAAGATATATAAATTTAGAAATCGCCTAATATTTAAAAAAATATATATAATGTATAATTTGCATAAAATAATTTTTCATTGCACTTATACCAGTAATTTGCTATCCTAACTATTAATGTGTGGATTGTAGTGGATATTTTCCCATGTCAGGTGTCTGTTCTCTGAATCCACATAATTCTGCACTTCACTACTTCTTCTTCTTCAAGAGAGAGAGAGGAATATCTGTCTGTCTTTCTGAGTTTTGTTCCCTGTGTCCTTTTATCATTTTCTTTACTATCCCTTCTCTTAGTCCCTGTAGATTTCTCAAAATATTGAATTATGGGTAGGGCTTATGTGTTAGTATTGCAGCAGAGCGTACAAAGTATGGAACTGACCCCAAATGGTGCTCTCTCTCTCTCTCTCTCTCTCTTTCTCACACATACACACACACAGACACATGCACGCACACACACACACGCGCACACACACACACACACACTGCTACTCTTCACTCAAGCCCATCTGGCTGCTCTCAGATCTGTGAAGTCCTCTCGCTCCTTCAGGTCACCGTCTGATTTAAATGCGGAATGTTTCTACTTATAGAATCCATAGACATTTCATCCTGTCAGTATTCCGGAATGCCATATGCTGTGGAATCCTGAGAGGAAAGACTGTTACTGTTTATTCCGTTTTAAAAGAGAGCACTGATCCACTTGAAGGTGAGCTTTACAGTGATTTTACCACGGTTAAGAAAGTAAACCACACCTGTTACCCATGTTAAAATCACTTAACTCGAGTGGCTTATTGATTTAATGAAGGAGGAATGAAGAAACGGCATCTGTTTGTGATTTCTGTGAGCAGAAAATGTGGACATAATTGTGTAATGCAGAATGTCATGGAATTTGGTACATTTTGATTAATAAATCAAAATTATGACAGAGATATATATTGCAGTGTTATGAATTCAATTGATTACCACAGTTTTGGATAGTAAATTTATAATAAATAATTAAAATGCTAAATATATAAAAAAATAATTTGTGGAAAAAAAATGAATTATGAAAAAATAAAGTCGAATCTGTGAAAACTTAAACCTAAATGAATTCAGCTAATTCAGACATGCTTTCTGATGTTTTACATTTAATTAAATCATTAAAACATAATCTAGAAAAATCTAGACAATGCAGGATTTGGGAAAAAATAAAATAAAATGGAACTTTGGAAAACTAAATTTGATTAATTTTTATACAGAACTGATCACATCAAACTATATCATCACATAAGGTTCAACACTTCTGCAATTCTATCTGTTAGATGAAACCTCGAATGAAATAACTCTAACCGAATTAGAGAGAAACCCTTTCCAAGGAGGATAATTTAATTGGAAATAAACAAATGAGCAGTTTGACCGTATTGTTAAGCGTCTGGGCCATGTCAGTGTGTGTGTGTGTGTGTGTGTGTGTGTTTTTGAGCTCAAGCTCATATCTCTGGAGACAGAAATACAGAATGAACAAAACACAGAGAGAGAGAGAGAGAGCGTTCAGTCGAATTCAATAACACATCCTATTCTTCAGGCCTGATTACACACACATCAGTAAAACACGCTCAGGTGTAGCTTCACAGATAATGAACGAGGAAATCTGGGTAATGAAATAAAACTCTGTAAGTGTTTCTAGTGCAGAAATGTTAATCTCCTGACTGTGAAGGTATTCTCAGAAAGAAATGAGAATGTAATTGCAATTAAACCCTGAAGCGCTGGTGAAGAACATGTACATTACATCAAGCCGTTCTTCATGCCTGTTATTAGATCATGGTTAATTTTAACCCACTGTTTTCCTGCAGTCCGATTCCTCATGCTGTAAGGCAGATGTTTGGTGGTCCGACTCTTGAATAGAGATTCGTGCACCTGCAGCACATGCCAGACTCCAGATGCCAAACATGTCTGGAAGTTCATTAACGCAGCAGCTGCGAATAGCAGGAGCTCTGTGGAGTTTCACACATAACTCTAGACAAACTCTCAATATGTGAGATTGAGGCATTCGGTTAGTGGATTGAGGCGCCGCTGAAACACTGTATTTAGTGAAGTGACATGTGGCCAAGTATGGTGACCCATACTCGGAATTTGTGCTCTGCATTTAACCCATCCAAGTGCACACACACACCGTGAACACACACCCGGAGCAGTGGGCAGCCATTGCTGCGGCGCCCGGGGAGCAGTTGGGGGTACGGTGCCTTGCTCAAGGGTCTCACCTCAGTCGTGGTATTGAGGGTGGAGAGAGCACTGGACATTTACTCCCCTCACCGACAATCCCTGCCGTACCTGAGACTCGAACCCATGACCTTTGGGTTACAAGTCCGACTCTCTATCCATTAGGCCACGACTGCCCCCAGAACATCGTTATCTATCGTGTGTAAATGCCGCGATTCACTCTGAAACGCGCAGTGCATGTATTTAATTAAATCGCAGTCTGTGTGATTTGACAGTCGCACAAGATGTATCACAGTATCGATTACATAACAATATATCATGTAGCTCTAGTGTACTGTATGTAGTATCTAGGAGATTTGGACAGAACACTTTCTATTTATTTGACATTCCTTTGAGCTCCATGGAGAATAGAAGAGGTTGCAGTTTAATGTCTCTCCGCAGGGTGCAGGATCAACGCCCACATTCACAGCACCAAACACCCGGAGAACCTCGTCCATCTGCACTGCCTCCTCTCATGGGCGAGAGGAAGATCTGATGAGGAGGAGGATGATGATGCGGTTTGAGCTTGAAATCTCTTGAATGAACAATCCAGCAATCAGAGCAGAGATTTAACAGAGATAAATAGAGAGAGAGCTAATTATCAAACACACTTCCCACATATAATGTCTAATTTGCTTCTAATTTGCATTCTGTTGCATATTCTGTGATATTTGAATATAGAAATGTTGAATCATCTGTATAACAATGTGGGTTAAAAGTTAAACTGAGCGCACATGAATAAGAAGGCCTTCAGCATTCATGAAACTGTACTTTAAAATGATTTTTCTTATAATTATGTTTTTAGAACAATGCATTATAATTTTTTTGCAATGTGGCATTACAATTAAACACATTGGTTACCATTAATTGAGATTGAATTTGATTATTATATTTATTAACTGTTATTATTAATGTCATGTACTGTATACAGTACTTTTTTAATTAAACCAGAATAAATATTTTTTTTTACTCGTACTGTAATTTATATATATATATATACACTGTAAAAAGTAATACGCTATATCTACTCAATAAAATTTTGGCAGCAGATTACAAGCAATATTATTAATTAAATTCAACAATTAGAATTGAGTTAGAATTAATCAAATTAATTCCTTAAATGTCAACCATTTAAAACGAGTAAAATTTAAACAAAAATATCTGAATAGACAGACAGACGTCAAAGATGAATTAAGAACTCTTTATTTTTTATTGCCAACATTGATGACACCTGATGATAACAAGCAGAATCAATGAAGGAAAGAGAAACACAAGAATTAACAGAGGTTTAGATGTTGGTGTTGATTTTATTGAAAATGTTCGATCACCATTATGGCGATCAGTGTTTCTTTTAGTTGGGCAGTTTGACTCTTTGCTTTTTATGTCAGTTTGTGGTTTTTGTAATGGTGTTTGCTAATTTTACACATTTTAAATGGTTGACTTTTAAGGAATTCATTTGATTCATTCATTGAATTTAATTAACAAAATTGCTTGTAATCTGTTGCCACAATTTTGAGTATATAGAGTGTATTACTTTTTACAGTGTATATATATATATATTTAAAAATATATTAAATTGGTCATTAACTATAAAATAAAATGTTTTGTGGTGTAAATATAATTATTCTGAATCAATATTCTGTCAGCTTTGACACATTTAAATCTGCATATCTGTGATATTTACCCTGAGGGCATTGTTTTTTTTTTTCATCTTTCATTTCAAATTCTTAAATTTGATCAGTAAATTCAGTTACAATATTAAAGGGACAGTTCATGTTTTTTAAGCCCAAAAAATTGCATCCATCCATCATAAAAGTAATCCACATGGCTCCGGGGTGTTAATAAAGGCCTTCTGAAGCGAAGCAATGGGAAAAATATCCATATTTACAACTTTAAACTATAATAACCAGCTTCCGGCAAACAGCCCTGCGCAAGTTGACTTGTGGCGGAAGAGTGACCTCTGACGCATTATATAAATATAAAAACTCCATATTTTGAATTTTTACCACAGTATGTTAACTGAGTTTCTTGTGTGCTGCACTCATTTGTTTCCATTTCTCCTCGAGATGAGGCTGTGTGAGCCTCAACAGCGCAACCTTGTTACCATCAGTACATTAGACACAATAACGTTATACACTATCAATCGCCACTTACACTAAATATAATAAAATCAGAATCATTCTCATGTTTTGGGGATTCCCTTTTTTATTGATGTTTTAATCAGGCTACTTGTAAATTTCTATTTCACTTGACCCTTCAAAAAAATCCACTTGTCCCGGATAAAGGGTTAACGTCAAGCCCTATAAAATCCTAATGCTCCTAAAATAGTCTTTATTTTCTATTTGCAGAATGTAATTTATTATTTCTTCATTTTGAATTTGGAGTGAATATGATAACAGATTTCGTAAGTGTGTGTGTGTGTGTGTGTGTTTTGAGGTTGAACTGAAAACATCTGCAGCTGTGGAATGCTGGGATACTAATGACATCACTGAGATCACTTAATCATCTGCAGACACACACATGCACATGTTTGCACACACAACTTTATCTAGTTTGTTCTGCCACAGAGTAATTATTGCATATCATGAATTTGGCATGTTGATGTTGGCCTGCGTCCGCATTATGGCATTTGAACATATTTTGTATGTTTTTCTCGTGCGTTCGTCACGTAGCCTCTGCAGCAGGAAATCACTCCGTCTTCTCTGTTTATTCTCTGTCTGAAAGATTCGGCTGGGTTCATGTGGCTCAGTGACTGACCTTGTGTTGTTAGTGACGGTCGAGGGACTGATGGTCTGATCTGTCCTGAGCGCTCGACCTGTCCTCCTGTCACACTAAAAGATAGAGAGAGTTTACAGGTGTGTGAAAGTGTGTTTTCACAGAGGAGAATCATCCAGAGCTGCCAGACAGTGTTTAATCTGTTTTTGTTCTTGTTTTGTTCAGACTTTTCAGCCACCTGAGCTGAAACAACTCCCTGTATACTGGACCC
>RJVU01017965.1:2891116-2902864 GCA_003731715.1 Anabarilius grahami
TATATAAAATCACTTTAAATAAAATAAAATAATTTAATACAGCATAATATATAACATGTAATACTACTTTATATATAATTAGCCTACCCGTCAAATGAGTGCATATAAATGTGGTCACTTTAAAAGCCTCACACACTTTAGACAGCCGTTTTCAAATCTCATTAAATAAAATGGCTTCTCTCTCCTTTGGAAGCGCTCATTATTCACTATATATTCAATATTAATTTTGGCTGCCACAGCTACTGTCAAATGGTCATTTTAACCTTCATCTTTTTAGTAATAACTTTGTTTTGATTCATGTTGCTGGTCATGTGATATTAAGGCCACTTGAGGACACCTGAAGAGCAACGATCCAAACGTTGACGTTGCCAGACATTTTTACAGCGTCACTCGTGACGTTCCATTAAGTGCACCTTATATTGCCAGATATTTCATTGAACTGCGTAACCTCTGCTAAAACTTCTGTGTTAATGGGTGTCAGAAACTGTTCTTCTAATGGACATTAACTTTCACAAAACCATAGATTATTCATTCAAATCTGCCTCAGATATAGCATTTCATTTTAAGCTCTCACTTTGGGGTTTCAAGTAAATCAGAAGCCGCTGGTCACTGGACTTCTTTTCCAGACAGGAAGCCACTCAGTTTAATATGTCAGGCAGAATGCTAAGTATGAGCATCAGTAATCTCACATTCAATTAAAAGATAAAATCCTTTAAAGAATAACTCAGTCAGGCTGTGCGTGATCAAATGCTGATGAATCTTTAATGAGAAATCACCATTTACATTAGCAAAGCCATTGGAGTCCCAAAAAGAGACTTGAATAGATTGAAGCACATATAGAGAGAATATGATGCTTTACAGATGTTACTCATACATTAGTCTTCATTTCAGACACATGCAGTAGCACTCAGAACAGTAGCAGCACATTTTATGTTTGGTCATTTAGCAGATGCTTTTGTTGTCAGAGCGAAAACAGAAGAAATTCATAGATCAGCAGGACTGCAATACTGAATTTCAAGAGAGAACCAGAGTCATGCTGAAGTGTAGTACACTGTAAAAAATTGCCAGGGATTTACAAGATTAAAGAGTATTATTTTTACAAAAAATTACTGTAGTCAGAAATTTACGGTGAAATTAATGCATGCTGGTCATTTTCTTATGTATTGCTGTTAATCAACAGCAAAATGATGCTGGCATCACAATAATTTACTGCTCTTCTTTTACTGTGAATTCACATGATAAAGTTGTCTTTAACCATGCCACTGTAAGAAATTATATTGTTTAGTACTGTAATTGTTTTGAAGTTACCATAATGGTGATCAGTGTTCTATTTGGTTCAGATCTTTGACCTGATTCAAATTAAAATTTCTGATCGAGCCAAGTCAGAAGTGTGTTAAATGAAAACATTTGTTAGATAGAGCTTTGAAATTGGCTGATTTTAAGTTATCAAATACAGTATGATATTGTTTACAGTATTTTTTTGTTTTCCAATACTGTAAACTCATAGTAAAACCAAGCTTTTTTACAGTACAATTGTAAAAACTTGGCAGTAAAGTACTGTAGATTTAACAATACATTTCTGCAAGTGCAGTTAGATACAAGAGAAGACCTACTGTGAAATTACTGTGAAAGTCATGCAATGGACTAGGTGCACAAGATGGCGCCGGTGAGCTGCGGCGATGCGACTGTGCGCATGGTTACTTCCGCTCATGCCCTTCTGGTCTTAGCGACGCTTGCATTTGGTGCAAGAAGAAACTTAAACATGAAACTTGGCTAGATATTAGGGCTGGGCGATATATCGCATGCGATTGTCATGCGCATTTGCTCAGTAAAGCCGGTTCCCTGATTACCGCTAAATCGCCATCACCTGCTTTCAGATGGAGCGGCATTTAATAGACGGAACCGTAAATCATTGACAAGCCATGCAATATCGCGTTCATATCGCAGATGAATCGCCTTCGATAATGAACGCGATATTGCGTGGCTTGTCAGTGAACTACGGCTCCGTCTATTAAATGCCGCTCCATCTGAAAGCAGGTGATGCCGATTTAGCGGTAATCAGGGAACCGGCTTTACTGACGAAATGCGCGTGACAATCGCATGCGATATATCGCCCAGCCCTACTAGATATAATAGATTTTTTTTAATTAAAGAGAAGATGGTGGTCTATCAGAGACGAAAGAAAACATCCTTGTTATATTATTGTGTAACGCTACCGCTGGCCCAAAAGCGTTTCCCAGATGTCCCATCATTATCAAGCGTAGCTTCAATCAATTTTGTTGGTTTTGTTGTTTTACACCACCAAGGAATTTGGTGTTTTTGATTCTGAACAACAGAAAAATACTCTTTCATGTCAAAGTGAAACATTTTTACAGATTGGCCGGTTTACTAGACACAAAATAATCAATTGCATAAGTATTCACCCCACCCCCAGGCATTCATCTGTTTGAACTCTGCCTTGGACACTCAAATGTCACTGTTTTTAAGGCATTTCTGCATAGCTTTGGCTTTATGCTTCATTATCCAGCTGGAAAACAAATCTTTTCCAGGTTTTTGGAGACTCCATCCATTTTTTTCCTGTGTTTTCCTGCATTCATCTCCTCTCAAACATCCCCGCAGTGTGACTCCAACGCCATCATCATGCTTCGCAGTTGGATGCTGTGTTGCTGATGATGTGCAGTATTTTGTTCACGCCAAACATGCCGTTTCATCTAATGGCCAAAAAGCAGAACTTTTGCTGTCATCAGACGCGGAGGCTTCTCCCAGCTGAATGCAGAGACTCTCAGATGCCCCCTGGCAAACTGGAGCTCAGATGTCATGTGACATTTAGGACTGGCCTTCAGTCTGTCATTGTTCTCAAGCTGTGTGAAGCTCTCTGGCATCAGTTGTTGATGTTGTTGTTGTTGTTGTTGTGCAATCTCAGTGAAGTTTGTATCTCTGCCAGAGTCATTGCTCACTTTCTTCTCCAAAAATCTTTCAATTTTTTAATTATGGATTTAATTACTTCATATGTCCAATGACTTGGAAATCTTCTTGTATCCATCCTCTGCTTTGTGGTTTCTAATTACTTTTTTCATTTGATGGGGTGTTTTTTTATTACTATTATTATTATTATTATTATTATTATTATTCATGATATAAGTTTTGCCATAATACTGAATGACCAGAAATGTGACTTTCCAGATAAAAATGTGTGCACACATATATTATCATTAATACTGTTGTTTGTTATTATTATTGTTGTTATTACGTAATGAACATTAATTTTATAAATATAATTCATTTCTTTTTATATAATAAAATTATAAACAAAATCGAATATGACATTTATATAAATAGTATATTATATTATTATTGCATATTGTTTATTTATTTATACACTGTATTTGTTAATATATTTCATGACTCAGAAATTAAAAACATACTTTTATATATATTTTTATTTTTTAATGAAATATAACATATAAGATTATAAGATGTATAAGGTGATATCTTGATCAGTGGCAAAACATAAATAGCAGCCTCGATTATGTGGGGAAAATAAAATATTCTGTTCTGCATTACACACATTTTGATGGAGCAGGAGTGAAGACATCACATTAAACGTACGCGTCTAATGGTTGAGACACAGCTGATTCATGCGCTGTTTATATTCTGTGTGAATGATCCTAATCGCTTTTGAAAACGCTGCTTGAGTTCTTCTAAATCAATAAGCGTTTAGATGATTCATTTATAAAAAAAGCACGTAATGAGAGTATTTAAAAAGCAATGAACTATAGAGGCTCAGCACACAGTCCACTTCAGATCCAGCCTTAATTCAGCCTATTACTCAAACCATTACACACACACACTCACACAATGGCTAAATTGTATTTCCAGTCAGCACTGTTTTTGCATATTAAGCTTTATTACATTACTGTTGATGGTAAATATCTGTCTCCAGTCTCTGTCTAGTGATTCAGAGAGATTACTGTGAAACGTGAAGGATTTTATGAAAACTGAAAATGCAAGTTAATTGGCCTTGCTGAGACCCCCTAGTTATTTAGCTATCCTTAAAATTGAAAAAATAAATACATTTGTATAATTATATATATAGAAGGGGTTGCACTGACGAATCGACTAGTCGACTTTGCTGTGCCATGACACTTTAAAGGGGCACTATCTAGGAATGCCATCCAGTGGTCAAAATAGGTACTGCAGTCCAAATTCAAAATATTGTTTGCCCCGCCCCCTCCTTCAAAGACGCGGGTTGCCAGCTTGAGGACACGCAACAAGTGGTAGCGCAATTGACAATGAAAGCTGAGGAGACTTACACACTGTAAGCTGATGAGTTGATTTATCTGTTTTTAATATGCTGTTGGTCATAGAGATTTTTAGATGGATGCAGAGGCTTTTTAGGTGAACTGACACAGTTTGTTTGCTGGTTTCCATGGCTGCAATAAAACGCACATTTTAAAGTAGAATATCTGAAGTGAAGTGACATGTGGCCAAGTATGGTGACCCATAATCGGAATTTGTGCTCTGCATTTAACCCATGCAAGTGCACACACACAGCAGTGAACACACACTGCAGTGAACACACACCCGGAGCAGTGGGCAGCCATTGCTGCGGCGCCCTGGGAGCAGTTGGGGGTACGGTGCCTTGCTCAAGGGTCTCACCTCAGTCGTGGTATTGAGGGTGGGGAGAGCACTGGATATTCACTCCCCTCACCAACAATCCCTGCCGGACCTGAGACTCGAACCCATGACCTTTGGGTTACAAGTCCGACTCCCTATCCATTAGGCCACAACTGCTGGCTGTAGCATTGTTTTTCTGAGAAACAAGTAGATGAACTTAGCATGTTTCCTAAATATCTGCAAACATATTGGGGTATTTTTATGCTTTATTAAAGTAAAAATGTTACATATAGCCCCTTTAAGCATGACATCGACTAGTTGTTGATCTTGACCTATAGAGGGCGCAACAGGATAAAAAAACCTTTTAAGCCCACCTTTACGCTCCGTATCCAACAGTTAATGAAAAATAAATGTACTGTATACTCCAAGAGCGATACATAAGATATGTTTGATTATACCATCTGGATGCTCAATATTGATCAGGTGACTGCACGTTTTTCTATTGTACACGTAAGTTAATTACCATTCTAAACTAATGCGCTGCTACACGCGCACTACACATGCACATAGGGTTGCCACCCGTCCCGTGAAATACGGAATCGTCCCGTATTTACAGCCAAAATGACGCGTCCCGTATCAAATCAATACGGAACGCGATTTGTCCCGTATTTTACATAGGTACACATTATGCAGCATCCCATGCAAATCGCCCCACCCGCATTGTGTGAGGACACGTCCTATTCTGCCCCTGATTGGGTAATACTCGCTGCCATCATGGTTTGATTGGTTTGTTTCCGGTTCATGGGCCGTGAATCACGGCCAATCAGAGTCAGAGGGGGGCGGGACGCCGCCTCGCCGGTTCTCTCCTGATTGTAATGTTTTTTGTTTTTTTTTATCGCCTCAAGTTTTTGATTGATAACGTTAGATTTCATATGCTGCCTATTAAGAAATAATGTTAATAATGTGCATTAATCATGTTATGGTATGATTTGTTTATTAAGGTTAATTTGTACAGTCTGACACATAAGCATTACTTTAATAAGAGATAAGAGAGATATATTTAATACATATTTAATCAGAATATAGTACCTATGTGAATGAAATAAACAACTATTTGTTATGCTTAACCAATTTAAATAATTGCATCATTCAATACTATAGAATTAGCAATAGACAATATAAAAATGGAATAAATAAATACAAAAATATATTTACTTACCAATAATAAAAATGTTATTAAGTGTTTTACTTAAATAAGAAATGTTTGTAGATATTATATCATTTACAGTTATTTAGGTGTGGTTTCACTGTTTGGATGGTGTTACTGCAAACAATGACAAATATTTTAGCCAAAATCTTTGTTCACAACAAATGACAATTTACAATTTGTTTAATTTATAATTACCAAGTTATGGATCTGTTAATTTAATAAGTTAATAAAATATGGTTCACATCTCACAAGTTCCTCCAAAAGCTTATTTTTTGTGGTCTCAGTCACACTTTTTTGGCCTATGTTTATTGTTGTCATAGCTGTGTATTGAATATGACCAGTTAAGTTGTGATAGTGAGAGACTGAGTGCATCTGTTCACACTGATTTCAATAGCAGATATCTTATTATAATGTCCAATGGTATCAATCTTAATATTTTTATGAAAACATGTTTTAAGTTATGATATACCACCACTGGCACGCCATCGGGACTGTGGTCATCGTGGCCCCGAGGGGTGTGGCCCCCCGCTGCCGCAGGCGTCCCTTATTTTTCTGTATTGAAGGTGGCAACCCTACATGCACATTAATCATTCAGTAGCGCAGAAATGTATTGTCAACAATGTTCTGTGATTTATCAATATAATAGCTTAGAAACTCAGAAGTTCTAGCATATATGTCTTAGTAACTAAAATACACAGCTTTACTATTAGCAGAGACAGGTGGAATTAATTCACACAATCACTCTCTCACTAATGCATTCATATAAATGTAATCCTTGCTGTGCTCCTTTATCTGTGTCTGATTTAGAACGAGCAGAAATCTGTGAGCAATATAATGACCCAAAGACAAAAGAACTGATCAAAATAAACTTATGTAGGGGCAGTAGGCTTGTGGGCAGCGCAGTGTCATATGCCATAGCTGCACAAAAAGCAATCCGTGTTCCAGTCTCAGCTTGAGGTCGTTCACACAGATCACATTTTTGCTTTCAAATAGGGAATACGGGAAAAAAGCAAGCTTTTAAGGCGTTTTTTAAAACTGATTTGAACTTGAGCGCCGTGATTTTAGAATGTCGTGTCATGCGCAAGATGCTGCAAAAGACACAAGGCGCAAGCACAGTGGTCACATACACGTCCAGTGTGTATTTTTATAGAAAAACAATGGAAAAGGAGCGCATTGGAATGGAAAAACGCGTTCTGTGTGATGGTCCCATATTTATTCATTAATGATGTCATTGTCGATGTCTTTAATCACATAAATGTCGACTTTAAGTCGTTCAACCCCTAATATAAATATATAAATTTAAATTACTTTTTTTTTACACGTTTAATTTAATTTGATTTAAAATTCATTTAATGTTGGTATTACAATATCACTGTAAGTTGACAATGCATTATTTTCAGTGGGGGGAAAAAACAAATCCTGGCCACCATAATTGTCTACTCATTTTACCTGTTATGATGAAAATATAGAATTTGGGTATTTTTAGAAAGAAAAACAAGAAATGTTGTTTGGTGTGTGTGCGTGTGTGTGTGCCATGTTAACGACTATAGGTGATTTCTCGTGTGTTCTGTGTGTCTCCGTGATCTTCTGGTCTGTAGATGCGGTTCCTTCAATGTTCATCTGTGTGAATTTTTACCTGTGTGAATGTTTTTTGGTCCAGCAGATGGAAATGGAAGAAACACATGATTTGAGGAATCATTCATGTCTGGAGCACATACACAAACTGAACTTTAGAGGTTTTTGAGTCAGTAACCACCACTAATTAAAACGTCCATTAAAGAGGACCTATTCTTCTCCTTTCACAAGATGTAATATAAGTCTCTGTTGTCCCCAGAATGTGTCTGTGAAGTTTAAGCTCAAAATACCCCCTGATCATTTATTATAGCTTTGCCCCTATTTGGGTGTGATGCCATTTGTTTGTATGTCCCTTTAAATGCAAATGAGCTGCTGCTCCCGGCCCCCTTTCCAGAAGAGGGCGGAGCTTTAACAGCTCGCGCTTCGGTTGCTCAACAACAACAAAGCTGGAGAATCTCACGCAGCCAAAATGAGGATTGTCGGTAACGGTGTCCAGCCTTACATTGAGTCGACACTGATGGAGAGACTCAGGAAGAAGTTACAACTTTTAGAATGAAACTGGACGTTTCTGAATGGTTAGTGGATACATTTATGTAGTTGCTGTGGAGTTGATTCAACTCATCCACTAGCATGTGCCGTCATGTTAATCTTTTGTGCAAATCCAGCGTTGAATTGACGCTCGTTTGTGAAGCAGTCTGGTAAAATAATTTTTGCAAGAGTCTATGGAGACTCTTTTGGCACAGACATTGTGTATCTCCAGCTACAACAGCAAGGAAACAGAAATGGCGGACTGCTGCGGCTCACTCAAGCCAGATAATCACCAGTCATGGGCGGGACTTCCTTACCCTTACATAAGAGTAGGGGGAAATCTGGAACCGCACGTTTGGAGAGACTGTTTATGATTTATGGGTATTTTTAAAAAGTGAGTGGGTGGATTTGTACCATTATAGGCTGGTTTTTTACACACACTGTGGACACACATCTGTGTTCAAACACCTTATAAAAGTGAATTTTGCATAATAGGTCCCCATTAACATGGTAAAGACACAGGCATGGTATAAATGCAGATGGCTCAGCAGGGACGCCGGTCCTCCTCTCTCTAATCTGAGGAGATATGCTGGAAACATTATTTCCCATAATGCCACATGGGTTGTGTGCGGTCCATATCTCTTTCTCTCTCTCTGAATTAATGAATGTCTGCAGGATGTATGTTCATTCTGGAGGTTTAAAACCTTTGACCTTCAACATCTTTATCTCTCTTCCCTCCGTTTATCTGTTTTCTCCAGCTGTGAAAGCAAATAGGTGAGAAATAGAAGGAACATTGTGTGGCTCTCGTTGATTGCTCAGAGGTTTCTCATTTATAGCTCCACAGACGTCATGGAGTTCACAGGTGTGTTTTAACTCCATCAGAGCTTTATTTCAGTTTCTCCTCAAATTGAGGAATGGAAAAAAAAAAAAAAAAATAGAAAAGAGGCTTCCCACACTCATGGAAAACATGTAGTAAATATTCAGGTCTTTTTTAAAGCCTGGAAAAGTAATTGAAGTTTTAAAATGGCATTGAAATTCCTTTAGGGAATATGATTTTGCGTAGCAGGGATTGCTTTTCTAGCAAACGTTCTTCTGGCGTTCTTCATCGCAGGACTGAAGTAAACACACGCACTGACGGACGTCCCGCAGAGAGAGATTGGAACGGAATGGAATTTGAAACGTTTTAGCCAAAAATGTTACCATGGTAAAGGTGTTTTTTGCAGAAACGTTTCAGATTTCGTTCCGTTCTCCGGCTTCGGAAAAACATTCTGCTGTGGTTTGGAAGGAGACGTTGGACGGAGCGGATCTTTTCCATCAAAACAGATTATCACTCATGTTTTCTGCACTTATTACAGTGTGTGTGTGTGTGTGTGTGTGTGTGTGTGTGATATGATGGCATGTTACCAGAGGAATGTCAGTGTGGGAAATCTGAGGAGCGAATCTCTTCCGTTCCGAATGCTCCTCAGGGATTTGGCCAAAATAGGAGTTTACTCATAACTCGCACACGCTGTATGCGTCTGTTCCTGGCGATAATGATCACAGTCATTTCTGTGAGGGGAAAACAATGAGTTTAATTCAGATGCTTAATTCATAACTCCTCTTGTAAGTGTCTGGAAAACATTGACATCCAAACCCCTCAGCATTTAACTCTGTTGCTCTTTATTTCTTTCTTTAAGACTCTTGTGTGTGTGTGTGTGTTTCCTGCAGGTGGTGTGATGAAGAGCGAGTGATGAGCTGAATGTGAGGAATGTCCGTCTGTCTGCTGCTGGTCCTCTTCACACTGACCGCACACACTCAGGTGAAACACCGACACCGGCTCCTCTATACACTGTACCGGTCAAACTTCAGTACGATTTTACTATGTGTTTTAAAGAAGTCTCTTCTGCTCGCAAAGGCTGCATTTATTTGATCAAAAATACAGTAAAAACTGTAATATTGTGAAATATTATTACAATTTAACGTTGCTGTTTTCAATGAAAGATTGTTTCCACCACTGAATAAAAATTAAAAAATATAATTGCGACTTTTTATGTCACAATTCTGACTTCTTTTCTCAGAATTGCGAAATATGAGGTCGCTAAACTCACAATTAAGAGAATTGAGAGTTATAAACTCACAATTGCGGGATATGAACTTGCAATTACAAGTTTATACCTTGCATTTCTGACTTCTTTTCTCAGAACTGTGAGATATAAACTCGCAATAGCAAGTCATATAGTCCATTTCTAAGCAAAAAAAAAAAAGTAATAATTTCCTTTCAGAATTGCGACTATATTTTGCAATTCTGACTTTATAACTCGCAATTTCGACTTTAAATTACACATTTTCTGAGAAAAAAAGTCAGAACTGTGAGATAAAAAGTCACAATTACCTTTTTTATTTGTATTCAGTGGCAGAAACAAGCTTCCATAGTTTTTATTTAGCTTCCAAGTAATTTATTATATGAATATATGAATTTTCAGCATCATTACTGCAGTCTTCAGTGTCACATGATCCTTCAGAAATCATTCTTATATGCTGATTTGCTGCTCAAAATACATTTCTCTTCACTTTTGAGCAATTTAATGCATCATTGCTGAATAAAAATAATTAAAAAAAAAAATCTTATTGACTGATTAAAGTGAATGAAGTTTATTTTTTATTCCATTGTCAAATTATCTTAAACATAGCAATTCATGCAGAAAACAATTCCTTCAAGCTTTATTCTGTTCAAACTATAACGTTTCACTGTGCAATTTTTAAACTACAGGCATCTTGTTTTGAGGATATTTACATATTTATACTGGGGAAAAAAGATACAAAAAGCTGATTATGAAAATGATTTTTGTTTTGAGTTTAGTTTTTTCTCTCATCAGCATAAACATCTGTTAAATGTGCTATTGATTTCTTCTGGGGTAAAATGTCTTCTTTTTGAGGACATAATGCCTCTAGTGCTCCTTTAGAGGAGCACTAGAGGCATTTATCATGTCTTTATCCACATTCACATTACATTTATTCACCAAAGTGTCCTCCAGTTCCTTCAGTGTGTCCGTTTCTTGTGAACGCATGCTGTTTGCTTCATGAACCTCAACTCATGTGAACTTTTCTTCTTCAGTGAGATGTGATCAAGTTCCTTCTGGGAACATAAATTGTCTGTTGAAGCAGATTTTTAATAAAGGAAACATAAATGAATTTCACCCTCTTAAAAGGATCTGATCCACTCCAACATCAAAGAAGGTTTTACTTCTTGTGTTTCCGCGCGATTAAAACAGCATCATTAGCACGAGTGAGAACAGAAGAAACGGGTCATTTATCTCAAAGCGCTGCTCAGGTACTTTTGAGGCGTTTATGAGGTGCATGACCCACGTTTGAGGAAGGATCTGATCATCCTCATGTTATATGAACGTCAATTAAAATTTTGGAGATGCTTTTCTTGAAGTCTGCCTCACATCATCATCTCTGTGATTCTTTGCCATATTACGGTGAGGACATTTTTTTTGATAATGATGCAGTGAGTATGTTATTAAAAGAATAATTAATTAATACAAGTTCAACTCTTTCGACAGCATGTTGCTTATAACAAGTTTTAACAAGTTTTGAGTTTTTTGAGACTTGTATTATTGTTTATCTAAAACTTAAAAAATCGCTGGGTTAAAAATAACCCAATTGCCAACCCAGTGCTGGGTAAATATTGGACAGAACACATGCTGGATTAAACTAACCCAGCAGGTTGGGTTACACATTTTAACCCAGTGTCGGCTAATTTTGACTAATCTGGGGTATTTATTTATTTATTTTTAACAGAAATATTTAAACAAATAATATATATATATATATAT